>JABFPM010001004.1:0-23196 GCA_022817325.1 Idris sp. 1 HC-2018 | reverse complement strand
TTCTTTGTTACAATAAAAAAAAATTATTTAAAAGTTAGAGGAAAATAATCTATACTAAAAATAATAAAAATCACAAAGTTTGGTATAAATCTAATTATGTGTAATATTTTTAGAACTATTTAAAAATTGAAACCGGACAAATTTGGTCCATCTTTCTAGTGCTGAAGTTGTAACAAATACAATTTCTTAGTAAATACATCAATATAATGAATTAAATTTTTATTGTGTTACTACAAAAATTTTAAATCTATCTATATTTTTTATTATTTACATTATACAAAATTTTATTGAATATTAAATTAACGTTAATTTAATAACAAAATTTGTTTATCCACTTTATTTTGTAGGAATTAACAGAACGAAGGTGATCTGCCTTGTATTATACTATAAATGGTGAATCATTTTTTCTTTTGTAGACATTTTAGTCTGCGAATTTTTTCTTATCAATATCTTAAATTAAATTTGGAATCAATTTATTGCAAATTTAATTATTAAAAAAGAAAATAAAAAATATTGGATTCGTTTTCATTTATTTCATTTAATTGCAATAATTTAACTACTATAAATAATTAAATCAACTAAACTAAAATAATTTTTTCATTCACGGAAAAAGAATCCAATAAAATATTTCATTAAAATACGACAGAAATTTACTTTGAAATTCAGTACAACAAAAAATTTTGCACTTGACCTTAAAAATTTTATTGGAATTCCGTTATTTATTTGTATTTAATTAATTGCAAAAAATATTATTCACCGACTTTGTTAAGCAATTTGCTTACATATCCGTAAAGAATTTTGTTTAAACGTTAAAATACTGATGTTAATTTTTCAATATTCAGGTTGACAAATTTCATTGCGAAATATACGCAAAACCTTTGTTTATACGTCGACAATATGAACATATTAAATAAACTTTCGTTTGCTGGAAAATATCGTAATTTACTGAATTAATTATCTATATAAGATAATTCAAGTTAGTCATATATTTATTATCTTTTAATGTGAATTCATTAAAAAGTAATTAGTGAAACCAGTAACAAATAAATTTGTACAAAATTTAATATCTAAGAAGTTTTAGATAAAAAAAATAAAATTCATTATAGCTTCTTGAAAAAAAGATTTCCCTTAAATAATTCCAATTAGCTATTCTAATTGCATTTTTTTAATTTTGCTTCGTTATAATAATAAGCATTGTTGAAGATAAAAAACTTTACTATGGCATCTCGTAAAGTGTACTAAAATAAGAAAAAGCTCAAATAATTTTTTTTCTATTCGAAACTTTCTATAATGCAAAAAAAAATTAATATAGCATCATTTAGTTATCAGAGAAAGGATACCTTAAGCCTTCTTTCCATTTGGAATCAAATCTCTTCACTATCTTAATGTTAATTTAATACAAATTTGCTTCTTTTTTTCTCGGAAAGATTCAGGTTTCATCGGTCTATTCAAATGACACTTACGTGAATATGAATAAACATTTTGTCCTTCTTATTTTTTTATTTTAATAAAATTTAGATTAAAAGATCATTATTCTTAAAATTACTGAGATATAAAAATGAAACATTTGCTGTAAATCCTTTGAAATACTAAAATTAATGAACAATAAAATTAATGAATTATTGAAGAAAAAAAAACAAGAAATCTCAAGAATTATGGCAGTCTATTAAAATGATTTACGATATTTGAAGATGCAAAATTATAAGTTGTTTTCATGTGAACACTTAATAACCAGACATTTCGTTATAAAAAGTCAGTTGTCAAAACAGACAATAAGGACTAATGATTTATAATGCAAAGAAATAAAAAAAGGTTCACTTCAAAAGCGTGATAAAATATCATTAGCCAAACAAAAAGCCCGTTTCACATTTTAAGACAACCATTTATCTCGCATGATGAAATGGGCTTGTTTTGTTGAAACATTATACTTCTGTACACGTGAATCCAGCGGCCATGACAATATAAATATGCTTCAGAATTAAACCGACTGAAAGCATTAACCTGCCAAGAGTTATTATCGGTCGATAAAAAACCACCATATTCTATTAAGCGTTATATTGCCGAATATATATACTATATGGCAAATTTATTGCGACATTTGTCTTAAATCAGCCCAGCTTTAAGCTTTTATTTCCACTACTAATAGTTATTATTTGTTCACACCGATTTTTGTATTCACAAGTTTTTTGATTTTTTTCTCATTTCAAAAAATAAATAATTACTGTAAAAATATCCATACTAAGACCAAGTATGTGATGTACTTACAAAATTATAATTTATTCAAGCAGGAAATGTATTCAAATATATATAACTTCTTTCAAGTGAGATTTTCTCGATTCAAAGTCCCTTTTTGCGTGTATATAACAACAGTAAGGTATACAAAATTGTTTAAAATCAAATTCTACTTTTTATCAATTGAATATTTCAATTTTGCTTCTACCATTATAGTGTAATTTTTCACAGATTGTCAGTTGCAATTTCATCAGCATGAGAAATCAAGTTCAAGCAAATTTGATTTGATAAACATTCTAAATTACCTTGCTTGTAAAAGTTGACTGAAACGACGCATCTGTAATCATTTATATGCTCACTTGCAAACGGTATACACGTATATTTGTGCAGCTCACAAACGTCCTCCTCATTACGCGCGCCATGTTTATTGAGTGAACACTCTGTTTGCTCACTATATTTTTAGCGTTTAGAACCGACTTCCGTATCAATATCCGGCACTACATCTACACTTCCGGGTTACGCCGAAAAGACGCCCCCAAACGTAAAATGACCGTGCAATTGGAACTGCGTCTTTATTATCAAAAGGTCCGCACATATTTTTTTTCAGCCGAAAACTTCATGTGGAAATAATTGGTGTACAAGTATTTTTATGACTGAGCTGTTGTTTTTGTTTATCTCAAATGCACATTTCTCTTTGACGGTGATTTGATTCTTGTATGAAAAGCAAACGAATTCATTGATCAAACTAAACTGAAATGAAAAATAATTGAAAATAGAATATTTTCAAGCAGTCGCTTTTTTGAAAAGAAAAAATAAACTAATATTTGAGTATTCAAATTTATTGAAAGCTCGAACTATATGTTTTAATTATACACGTATTTTTGTATGAAATGTTTGATCATTAAAAACAACATTGTTTTAAACAATGCTAAATTTATTTTTTAAATTTACTAATTTTGTTAGACAATTTTTTACTCACATTTCATTTTGCTCAATATTATATCCAAATTTTGCATCAACATTTTGTTTCTTAAAATATGTTTCTTGAACAAATTACAAAAACATAATAACTGTACACTTAATTAAAGTGATCGATGAACTGTGTCTAATTAAAACATCCTAGCTATCAGATTTCAACTTTCAGTTTTATTTATTACACTTTGATCGACGTCAATTAAAAAGACTACACGGAATAAATTCTGTAAAAATAAAAAAATCGATTGTTAAAAAATTTCCTGTTTTGTAAATCAATCACAAGATAAATTTGGAAAAATTATTTTTCAGTAGAAATGTTTAGTTTGGTCAGACAGATCAGGAATAAATGATTCAGAAATAAATTGTTGTTCACAGAAAACACACCATAATCACTAGTAAGCCACAAACCATGGATTATAAACAACATTCGGAAGGGTTTTTTTTTGGTTTCCTAATTATGTCTTTTTCAGCCGAGTGCGAACACCGGCGTTGGTTTTAGCGGGCAACGCGCCTCGTTCGCTCCGGAAGGAGCGAACGTGCGATTGCATTGGAGCAGGCAGCGCGACTGAATTCTCTTCTGTCTCTTTTCTCCCTGGACCGTCATCCCTTGTACCGCGCACGCTTTCTTTTTATCAGACTCTACTTTTCGATCCTGGCACCGCTTATTATCGCACAACGGATCATTTGTTTCGAGAAAATTTCATTTTTGACACTTATTTCAGTACCTTGTGGAACATAAAACTTAAGGTTCATAGTACCTTTTATTATGTAATTTTAATTGTTTATTAACTGCAAATGAATTGCAAATTATCTAAAAATTAATTACTATCATAAAAGTCGGAAAAATGTTTATTAACAAACAAGCTGCTTTCGTAATGTATTTAAAAATTAACAAATTTTGACAATTGAAAACGCAAAATAAAAAATAATAATGCAATCAAAATCTAATTTGATTTCAAGTTTTTATACGATTGGCTAGAACATTAGTGCTTATTGTTCAATTTCAGATTTCAGGTGTTGCAGTTTCTTATGTCTATGTAATTTCAAAATACTGCGATAAAAGTGGTAATAAAAATAAATAAGTTATTCTTTTTCAAGTTCTTTAACAATATCTTTACTGCTATTATAACAACGTGTAATACACTAAAAACTTGTTTTTATTAGAGAAAATGAACTTTTTTTCACTTTTTTTATGTAATATCGTAAAAAATGTATTTATAATGTTGAATTTATTGACTGGAAATTTTGAAACATATCTTTTATTTTTCTGATTTACTGAACTTTTATGAGAGTTGGGGGATTATTATATTTTCGTGTGAATATAACGAATTGTTGCATGAAGTGCGATGAAAAATTGGTGATTCAACAACTACGTGGGAAATGTGAAATGTAGTAATAAAAAATATCTGCGAAGTGTGTAACGTTAAAAATTTATCTGTTAACGTACGTGTGAACTTAAAAATAAAATAAATGACGGATTCTTTATTTTTAAAATGATTTTGAAATTTCCGTAGTATTATTAATGTTTGATCGTTCCCATTCAATGCACAATATCCAATATAATTGAAACAAATATCGAAAATTAATTTTACAGCAAAGTAATTTGGAAAATTTTAATTATCATTCGATGAATAATTAAACTTTATCTTTCCACCTTGTTATTAAAATGTAATAATAAATTATATTAATATTTAAAATATCGATCTTGACAAATAAAACTGGAGCAATAATTTTTTTTAAATAAATTGTTATAAATGTAAGATTATATTCATCTTGATTTTATATTTCTATAGATATATACCACAGAGCAAAACGAATTTAGACTTGTGTGAAATCCGAAATGGGTTTATGCGGTTTTGCATACAAAAAGACCATTCAAACCCAAAATCGGATCTTTTTGTTTGAAAATCGTGTTTTATAATTAAATTAAGCCGTGCTTTGCTAAGTAGAGTGTTTTTTTCTTACAAGTTTTACACTAACAAAATATGCAGTTCTTGAATCTCTCAATTGAAAACGTATTCAAAGCCACGCATATAACACCGTTAGAATCTTTTTCGGTTGTTTTTAAGCTTATCGTTACGAAAGAAGTCGTTCAGTTGACTTTCTTTGAAACTTACATCGGATGTGCTTTGAATAACTGATACGAGGATTAAGTCGGTGTTATAGAAGTGTTTGCATCATATTGGTTCACAGGGTACAATACGATTACTTTACAGTACGACTGAAACAAAAGATGTACTTCTTATCAAGTACACTTTAATATTTAAAACGGTTATGGAGTAAGATTTGGCTTCAGTGTTGTTTTCAAATAAAAATTAAACTGAACTTCTTATTACATGTACAAAAAAAACCTTATAACACAATGTAAAATTTATGATGAATGAAAATTGTGACAATATGAAGATAAAATACAAATAAACACGCAAAAACGAATTGGAAAATTTTAATTAAAAAATGAAAATAAAACTGATGTTTCACTGTGTAATTAAACAGCAGTGGGTGTGGATTTTTAATGAAAATAATGTTACTGAATTGAAATTTGATAAAATTTTCCCCCTTATACTGTAGTTAAATAAACTTCTTGATGACAATATTTTGTCACGGTCTTTTAAATTAAAAATTTGGAGATTTTCATTTATATAACGTTTTTAAATAAAGTCATTTGGGTTGCATTTTTTTTAACAATCTTAAAATAATATCCATTATAAATCTTAATATTTACATGTAAAAATAAACCTTTATTTTTCTGATTAAACATTTTTTATATATTTATTTTATTCAATTATTGTGATCAAGCTTGATCAATAAAATATTCTAATGGATTATTCACTTTTATGGCATTTACGTTAATGATGCAGATAAAAAAATTAATCAAGAAGTTCGTTTGGCAAGAATTTAACTAAAAAGACAAACGAACTATCTTTACAGGAATGGGAATAACCTACAAAAGAATATTTTTCAATCTTAGGTTTTTGTATCTTTATTTTAAGTTATTTACACATATTTGCATTTAATAAACATTTTTATGGTTTGCATACTTGTTTGATATCCGTATAAGGCACGATTTATTAATATTTTTTTTAGAAAAAGCTGTGTTTATTTCTTAATCTTATACTTTTTTGTTAGTCTTCTTCTTACCTTGTTATGTTATTATTTTGACAGGTAAAATGTCCTTTTCCTATTAATACCGCAAGGTGGCAGCACTATCGAAGAATGGATATTTTAATTTAAAGATCATAAAAAAAGACTGTGACAGATTCTCAAACACAAAACAAACGAACTTTTTTTTTATTTTATACAGTAATCATGAATGATAGATAGATAAAACGTTCATTTTATAATATTTTAGTTAGTTATATGTATTTCAGAAAAATATAAAATATATTTATTAAAAAAAGATGTCTTCTGCGTTCACGGAGTTAGAGATATTTTGAATAAAGTGATGTATAAATATGATGATAGGATATGAGTTTTATTATATAAAAAATGTCAATGAAAGTTCTAGTTTGACAGTATTAAGGAGATTAAGGTTTTTTTTTATAATCTAGGCTAAAAAAACGAGTTCAAGTCTCGAACCAAAAGTATGCAACCAAAATTACTTTTCTTTTCACAATACGATTCTCCCATTATCAAAGAATCGCCTGATTAATTTTAATGTATAAAATTCAATACTTGTGAATTTTAATTTAAAAAGACACTAACTCCGTGACTCTGGAATTTATTAATACCCTTAACGCGATGCCGAAAGGAAATTCTCTGTCTCTCTCTCTTATTTTTAGTGATATTTTAAATTATTTGAATGTTTTAATTAATTTAGAAAAAACAGCCATGTACCGGTGTTGACTATAGATGGGAGAATTTTATAAACTAAACAACAACAACAAATATAATAAATTACGTGAATAGTTTCAAAAGTTCGAAAAATTTTCTTTCACATATACACGCAGAGAAAAATGATACTTTTTTAGTAAACAATTTGTTTTACTCTAAAAGTAAATGAAATTCTTACAATATTTGTGATATATCTTACTAATTTAGTAAAATCTTTTACCTTTTTGGTAAGAGATCTTTACTTAATAAGTAAAGAAGAGCGGATACTATATTCGTAAGAGTTATCTGTACTTGTTTAGTAACAATTTTCTCCGCGTGTATTAATGAATGATTATAAGGTAAAACAACCAATTTATTTTAACTTTTGAAATGAAATTTAAGTAAAATAAATATATTTTAATTATGAGTCATTAAAATTATTCAATAAAAATTCAGGATAAAATATTTTTCTAAGCATATGAGTAAAAAAAAAATCATGAGATAAGTTTTTTGCATATGTCATTGTACTACACAAAAATGTAAAAAAAATTGTCACACATTTTAACTACTGACGAAAAAAAATTAATTGCTTATAATCATCAAAAAACTTTTACATTCGTTTAAATTAAATAATTCACATATTTACAATAATGCTAATAATGAATTAAAGATAACCAACTTACTTCATTTTTAAGTTTTTTATTTATATTTGCTTGCCACAAGTTTTCGTTTTTATTTCTTTTTCGTCCTTTTGAAGGATCTTTCTGCATCTTTTTAATTTGTTCAATGTAAATAACAACTTTTAAAAATATATTTAATAAATTAATAAAATGTCATGTAATTAACTAAATTATTTCATAATTCGCAAAAACACCTGACGCACAGCAGAATTAACCAAAAAGTAATCGAGTGTTCACGTGTTTTGAAAAACAATAATAAACCCATACAATGAAATTAGATAACAAAATTTAACCTATTAATATGTTAGCTAAAATATTTTTAAAAAATTTTAATCTAATAAAGCATTAATTTTCAAATTTATATAAAAATTTACAATGTATTAATTTAATAAATTAATTAAATTAGTTTTTAAAACCACTGTGTTGAGTGACATAACAAAGAAGCGCTCGGCCGAACGACGCAACTTGACGCAACATGTCGGCGCGTTCGGCATAATACATGCGTTGTAAATAAATTGCCCTAACTTTCTTAGTTATTGATATTTTGGGCTCAAACTTTGCAAAAAACGTTTTTATACTTTAATGAACAACTTTGTCGCTTAAAGTTTATTCAAATCGAAAATTCCTTCGATACTTTTTACGATTGAATATTGCGTTGCGCTTATAGAGGCGCGGCTCAAATGAAAAATTGATAAACAATTTTAATAGCATTTTTTAGTGAACATTATTGGCTTAATTAATTCAAGTATTTTAAAATGTGTTTACAAAAAAAATTTCATCACAATCGATTCACTAGAAGTAAAAATATTGCGATTTGAACACTAAATAGTCATTAAATGTAATAGATTAAGAAATTGATGTTTTTATTTTTTTAAAAATAATTATTGAACTTTTATAAAATTTTTAATTATTGAAAATATGCGTATTTTTATGCTGAATATTGCAATATTTTTTAAAATTTAATTTAAACAACTTTTTGTTTTTAATAAAAATCCCACGATCTGGGAAACTCAAAGACGGCCGGTCGAGCGCATGTCGGGTTATTTGATCCGGGTCTTCAATTTTTGAATTTCTTAGCAACTTTTTTTTGCTCCCGCCTCTAACCACTGGATATAGTTACTTGTAAAATTGCGTACTGTTCTCAATTCTCCGTCTTTTGCTAGATTACTTTTTGGTGCATAGCACCGTGTGCATGGAAAATTGCAGCTATGTGACATGATTCCTACTAAAATATTGGCAAGTTTCAAATCTGTAGCGATAGTTCCTTCGAATTTGTTGATATTAATCGTCCACCAAAGCTGTGAAATGTTTTCGTAGTCTTCTTGGGTGGCCTGAACCAAGCGGATTATAAATAATTTCTTGACTCCAGTACTCTCGAACTTTTTACCAGTATCGCCATTTCTTTGTCAGATTGTATTGAAAGACAGACCTGTAAAAAACCATTTCCTCCGTCAATTCCAAATTCCAAATGAATATCTTTTAAATGTTGTTTTTGCTTCACAAAATCAATGAAACTTTCCAAATTACTACAATAGACAATATTTTCCATTACATCAGAAGTTTCGTTTCTTATCTTATGTTCAAAATTAAACTTTTATACGATGAAAAATTCGTCGACAGAGTGACTCATTCCGGTAAGTTTTCGTTTCAAATTAGGCTCAACAATTCAACCACTTTTACTGCAAGATTGAACCAAAGACGCAATTTTTAGTACAGTATTTTGACTTAGATAACAATCTGTTTGTATTTGTGAAACCTTTTCAGCGGTTATAATGGGCTTATGCGATTTAAGTTGACCGCTACTTGAACCAACCGTGACAATCAAATTTTAATTACCTTTTTTCTGCACTAGAGATGAACTGGTACTATTTTCACTGATCATTTTTTCTTTCAATAAGGAGGCACAAACTTGGTCTCTAATTTTAGGGTCGGAATCACTTATAAAATTTTTTATATTATCTAATCGATTTGATAAATTACAGGTGTGTGACTTTCCTTGACCAATCAGAGATAAACAAAAAGTACAATACTTTTCTTTGCTGGGTTTAGTTTCAGGTAATTGAGATTTATCTACAAAAGAGACAGAATAAGTTATTACACACGGTATAACATTTTTATTAGAAAATGACTCAAAATTGAGTTTTTTCAAATTATTCAAAATTATATATTAAGTTTACCATTAACGGCTTTTGGATTTGAAACGTTCACTAAAATACTTTTCCAAGTAGGTAGTAAATTATTTTTAGCAAAATTCTCGTTCGAAAGTTTTCGTGCAAGTAGACAAATTTTTCAATCACAATCAACAGCCGCATTATTTCTAGTCGCTTTTTTCAGAGGTCTTAAGTTGGATAAATCTCGTACTTCTATTTTTATCAAGGCATCATTTTCTGTACGATACAAATTTCTGGTGTATCCGGAACATAATACGTTTGGTAACCTTTCATCTTTGGAATCGTAATAACAAATATAATCCACTTTTTCATTTGCGATTCACTTAACTTTACCATGTTCTTGGTTTTGTTTAAACACAATAAACATATCGATTTTTAATTAAATAATCGAATTAAGGTAACTACATTTATCAAGAAAAGATCATTGGCAATCAATTTGTATATCAATCCAAATTCAAAACAATATTGAATATCTAAATATTAGATATTTAGAATTATTTTGACTACATCGAATATTATTTTTTTTATTACTCGAAAAGGACTCTACCGATTTTTTCAAACTAAGTTTAAATATAATGTTAAGGATCATAGAAACATTCTGTGCAAACAAGGTTTATATGTAGCAATTTTTGAGTTGAACCTCATTTTGACGAAGCGTGTGGTAGAATAGTATTGAAAATGATAAGAAAATAGTATTAAGTAATAATAAAGCGACTAAAAATTAATTTTTTAATCTATATAAATTGACTTTGAATGCATTGTGATAATTTTTTCAGTTCACTAGAAATGAATTTCAAATTTATTTAAAGTTCATTTGTAATATAAATTCATTTAAAGTTCAGTATGAATGCATAGTAAATTCAATGTATTTTCATTATGAATGCATGTTAATTAATTCTGAATTTTATATGAATTCAACAAAAACTCAATTTAAAGTAATTGTGAAGTACAAAAGAAGTAATGTGAATTCAATATGAATCATTTCAGATACAAAAATCAATTCAAATGAATTACATTTTGAATTCAATCTGAAAAGCATGGTTGTCTGAGAATTTTTTTTTATCTTTTAAACTTTTTAACATAAGTCATTATTTAAGTTACAAATAAAATAGTAATATATAAAAGGGATAAATAAAAAATTATATTTCTTCTTTCATTAGTATTTTTTTATTTATTTATTAACAAAAAAAATAGTATTTTTAACCTAAATTTCCTTAGAACTTAGGAAATTTCGTATACATTCCTAAAGTCCAAAAGTTTGTGCGGGGTCCTTTCCCAATTAATTCTAAAAAATATATAGATTAATAAATTTATTATGAAAACCTAATCAGTATTTCAGAAAATTTTGTAGGAAATATGGCTTCATCTTAGGAAATTTCCGTTTCACATTTCTTACACATTTCTAAATACGTTTTTCAATTAGGAACTTTTAGGTTTTCAGATTTAAAATCTTTTTGATATTTTTGAGTTAGTCCGTACTGCATTTTTTTACAGGTTTAATGTGATAGCTATAATCACAAATGTACTTGGTGAACATTTAGATATTATGAACATTTTTGAAAAGATGGTTTTAGTTTTAATGCATTTTATTTTAATTTTTTAGACATCAACAGAAAACGAGTTAACTTTATAGTTGTATGGAATTAGAAATAAAAATGTTATGTTCTTTTTAATATAAACATTTTTGATGGCATTCGTTTTGATATCATAAACATTGTAAGAAAGAAAGTTTTAGTTTAAAACTTGTAAAGTTTTTTGTATTTTGTGATATACTTAAATTTTATTGAAATGATCACGTCAAGTTTGTGAAAAGAATGATTCCATTTGTTATTTTAAATGCAATAAAATATATTTTATTATAGAATTCAAAAACGGGAGGGGGGTAGCTGTACTTGGCCAAAACTTTTCAATTCCATTGATGTTTTTTTCATGTTATTTTATACGTAAGTTAATTTTTCGGCAACATAAATGGAATTAAGCTTATTATAATTTTTTAAATCACAATCTTCGTTAAAAAAGGAATAAGAAAAAGAATAAATATTACCTATTAAAATTGCTTTTTCATGCAAAAAAACAACTGTTATTTTATGTTAACAATTGGGGTACGTTTTTTACCCGTTACCGGTGCTTCTTGAATACAAATTTGGTTATAAAAAATATTCGTTTGGATTTTCTCAAAATTCACATTTATCCTTTGTTTACATCTCATTTTTTTTACATTTTGTATTTGAAAGTGAAATTAATGGTTTGGAATTTTAGGAGACCGCTAGTCCGAAAAGGTCAGGAAAATTCTCAAAAGGCTGGGCTCTATCCCCACTAAAATCTGGTATATTTTCTCCCGAATTTTTTCAAAATTTTTCCCGAATTTTTTTTCGCGCTAAATTCAAATCAAATATATAATTACATTTTTAAATTAACTTTTTTTTGTTCGAAATTGGCGCCAAAACTTATGAAAAAACTCTGCAAAAATGGTTTCTATTTTTTTTGATTGATTTATCTTCACAAAATTTAAAGTAAATCAAAGAAATGCTTGATTGGTCCGCCTTAGGCGTTTTTCTTCTATAATTTCTTTTAATGTGAATATGATTTTTGTTGATAATGATTCTAATTTAGAAAATACATTATTTTAGGATTATTCATACATCTCATCCGAATTGAAGTTACCTAAAAAAACCTTGTAATTTATCTATTTAAATTGATGTATTTTATTCAGTACAAGCACATTAGTTTAAAATTATCTGCATAACATTATTTATCACAATAGTCATAAAACACATGCATAATCGTTTGATCTTTATTACATTGATTTTTTTCACTTAACAAGAGTAAGATTTCACAACAGAAATGAAATAAGAAGAATGTCTATCTATCAATGAATCAGAGTTAGAATGTTCATCGATCAATGCCTAGTTGAAGTTGTATCATTCACTGCATGGTTTTCTTTTCTTTTTTGAAGAGTTGGAATTTCTCTGATCTTTCCCCTATTTCATTCATTTGTATTAACTGCACTTTTTGTTCGTCGAGATTCAGAAAAGAAAGAAGATTGCACCGCACTCATTACTTTTCATTTGGAAACATATGTCTAAACCTTAATTAATTTTGTTTTTCCAGTCGAACATCATTTGGAAAACAGAAAAATTACGGAGAATTGTTCTGTAGTTGAACTGATTACAGATCATTGCCCGCTCTTAATGGTATAATTTACATTTGATCAAAGTCCATTTTCAAAGTTGTAATCAATGTTAATCAACTAGCTGAAGCTACGTAATTTTTCTTGCATTTTAAAACACGAAATTAATTAAACACGGTTTAGACTCACCTAACACTTCATGTCAATTATAGAGTGTCAGATGATTGCATCATTTTAGTATCAATAAATCAATGAAAAAATTGAAACCAACATTTCAAGAATCATTTGAAATTCGCAATTTTTTTTATAAAGATAATAAAAAACTGTATAACTAATCAGTTTATTTTTTGTTGCAAGTTGCTAGACAATTGTGTGAAATTTCACTCTTTTTCAGGGGTGGTTTTGTTGGTCCGTACATAAAGGAGTTGTGCGTGCATTAAAAAGTTACTCGCAGTGTCTTTGTTGAGCTCCTGTAAATTGTTAACAAAAAATCTAAAAAAATTGAAACATAATTGTGAAAACATTGAAAAAAAGCACACAAAATTCAGATGTAACGTGTGAAAAGCGAGAAAGCAATCCCTGCAACAAACCCGTAGACGCGTTAACTCAGATTACACCATAAATCGAATCTCGGTCGACCATGCGGATTAAATGAAATTCCTATGCCATCTCGTATATCTTTCGGTTTGCGGAGGCGTTTGTTTCGGCAATGGATTTAATGTACGGGGTGTGCGGGAAAATTTTCTCCCCGAGTGTGGACGCGACGAAAACAATTAATTTTACAAAAACATTCTGCGTTTTAAAACAAGCTATAATTTGTACAAATGAATGCCAGAATATAACTCAAATCAGCTATTAATTCACACGTGCCTGATTATTATCATGTAAATCGGCACGCGTAATAACATCCAAATTTATATGCCGCTTAATTGGCAACTAAATACACCACCTTTGTTCGTTTAAAATTCAAATTACAGGGTCTTTGGTGTTAGTCGTGCACGTCCTACACGTGAATTTTACACTATGCTATTTTTATCATTTTTTTAGGTTTTTGTTGCTTCACGTTTTTATTCGACGGATGAATGAAATCCATTGAGACTGCAGACCGACCATTAGTTTTTCGTGATAATGCTATTTAGCGTGCATTGTTGTCACTGAATAGAATTGTAACAAAATATTCTCTCTTTAACTATCTTTGAAATAGTTAATTGAAATTGAATATTCGGCTGTTTATTGAGTATGGAAATTTAGTTACTATAAATAGTGCACAGTAATTAGAGATTTAAAATAGAAAGGTTGACTTTTATTCTATTGTTTGTTAATTAATATCTTGTTAATTACATATTAAAAAGGTAAGGCCCCCAACATACCAACGCCGATTTGTCTGGAAATGATTTTTTCCAGTAGTATTTAATGCCAAAAGCACAGAACTGAAGTTGTTTTCGTGCAAAATTGGAACTAAAAAAGTCAGAAGGTAATAAAGTTAGAAAAATTGATCATGTCAGAGCAATACAGAGCAGTGTAGAAATATTTGGTAATATACGCAGGGCCTAAAAAGGTATAGTTCTTATTTCTTTCGACCTAAACTTTAATTTTTTACTCAACCAGCTGACAATTTTTATTTTACATAAACCCAACTCGGAAAAACTGTGGACCTATTTTAGCATACTTATATAATATCCGAATTCTGATTACTAACGATCTACCGAAATTCGTTGCAGCTCACTTGGTAAAGCTCCACTTCTTTTGTGTCGAAAGGAAATATAAAAGTGTGTGTGCGCTTTCATGATTCTTGAGCAGTCACTCACTTACACACTCTTATATTTTCATTCAATACAAAAGGGACGGAGTTTTACCGAAATCGCAAGTGAGCTTTAACAAATTTAGAAAATACTAGCGATTGGCGTTTTTTTTATGCTATCGCCAGCTGAAACCAGTAGCGCTCGTAACAAAATTTAAATTATTAAATTAGGTATTCCAATTTAAATAAAGGTTCACTTGCATTTTAGGTTGAACAGTTTTCTCGATGTAGTATTTCTACACTGTTTTTTATTGTTATGATATCCTTAATTTTTTTTTCTTTAATACATCATAATTTTTCAAATTTTAATTTTATACCGATATTAAGTTCTGTGCTTTTGGCATGAAAAAAAATTTTAGACCAATAACATGCGTTGGCATGTTCGTGACCTTATTGGCCATAATTTATTTTGTAATAAAAATTAATACACATGAACTTTAAATGAGTTACCTGGGAATTAGTCGTGTTTTCTACACTGAGAAAAATACACAACCAAATCAACTCTAATTTTTAGTAAACTCTTCCACCATATTTCATCGTAAAAAACCGCTGATGTCATTATGATAAAATCTACTATATTTTTTAGTAAGTCAGAACATTTATTTTGAAAAATTTACTTTCATCTTCATTTATTATGATAATCAAAGTTTAGTTGTAATTGACCTAGTCCCACCAATTTCTGGGGAATCGAACTGAGGCCTTCGACTCGTGAATCCAACGCCTTACCAACCGAACCATAGAAGATTAAGAAAATCTCCTTTTGTTTGCCATAAGTATTGGTGTATAACCTAGATATTTAACGTGTTAAAATTGTATTCTATTAACCTAATGTTTATTACTGCATTCCCAGGGACCTTAAAGTGCCGCTCAACCACGCAGATTCGTAGTAAAAACTTATCCATAATGCGCCGCAGTCGTTACTTAATTTCCGCTTTTGTCGGTTATCTTTAAGTTTACTTATCCAGAAAACATTAAGTGGACTTTAAGTAGACTTTGCGAAATTAAATATAAATTAAATAACATAATTTTTTTCAAAATTTGTATTTTTATGTTAATTTTATTATTTTGATATTTTTTAGAAAAAACAACTTTTTTAAACAAAAATTATAGGTTATATATATGAAATAAAGCCATTTTGATTAGAATGTCAAGCTGAAATGTATTAAAATTATTTGCTTTGTTTATTAATCATCGATACGTCATTAAAAAGGAGGAGTTTCTCAATACGGACATAGTCGCATAAAGAATAATGTTTTGGGAATGTATTGCAAGTTCAAATTCAGTTTTTAATTGTTTTAGACATTTGAAGAACGTTTCTCTGAATCATTTTTGACAGGCGACAAAAACCGTATTCATTTACAATTGAAGAACTACTTTCATCTATACGTCTCAATAGTTTTCTGTTTACTGAGAGGTTATTTTGGTACTGTTTTGGCTTTTTTTCATATTCAAACTAACATAATTTTGTTTATGTTAATAAATAAAAAATCCGTCTTGCAGAAAGTTTTATGCGATCAAGAATAAATGCGCTAAATTTGAAGTAAATCGGTTGAAAATTGACTGAAAAAAATCAAGTTATGTACAAAAAAAACACCGAAAATTAAATTTCGAGGTAATCGCGTTGAAAGTTTACCATGCAAATATAACTCATACCCAAGCACAATAGAATAAACGCTGCGCACTACTAGTCAAATTGTTAAAAAAACATTGTTTATAATGCGCATATCGTAATTTGACTTCCAGTACATTATAGTACAAGGTTCAAAGTATCCACAAATGCATTAAAAAAATCGATTTTTTTTCAATTTTCAGTCGCACTTCTTCTTAATAAAGTTTTTCCAGACGTGAGTCATAAAGGATGTTTTTTCCACCTCAGTCAGTGCATTTATCGTTATGTGTAAAATAATGATTTTAAACAAATGTATGACATAAATTCAAATTTTGCTCTAAGCATAAAAATTTTAGCTGCTCTTGCTTTTGTTCCATTGGGTTATGTTGAAAAAGCTTTTGAAGCTTTGTGTGAAAATCAGTTTTTTTCATCTGAAGGAGAAGTTATCGTTAATCAGTTTGAGGACACATGGATTGGGCGTCCTAGCAGAAAATCTCCTACCGGAAAACGACCTCGGTATTCGCATAAAATGTGGAACTGCGTAGATCGATTGATGCTTTGAAAAGAGAAGATGCATATAATTATATACACATAGAGCAGTTATTAAGTGGCTAAGAACCTTCACGTAAAAAAGAAGTATACAGATTCTGCAAAACGGTTGAAATATATTGTTAATTCTTTTAAACCATCCTCAGATTTAATTAAATATTTACGAAGTGTAGCATATAATTTGAAACTTCAATAATGTTTTAAATGTACTCATAAATTTAATATTTAATGGGCTCTTACTATTTTTCGGTAAACTTTCCTTTTCGACAAATGTTGTTCGGTAAATTGTATTTTCTATCAGTTGTTATTCGGTAAATTTTTTTCAGTAAATTTTACTTTCAGTCAATTGTATTCGGGGAATTTTTCTAGAACCGTATTTATGCACAATTGAAGTATCGGTTTTAATAATCTTCTGTGGTTCGGTTGATAAATGAGTGGATTCACAGGCCGGTGGTCCGAGTTCGATTCTTGGAGAGTTGAAATTTTTTCGGTAAATTATAATTAATGGGTGTTGTGCCACAATAAAAAAATTGAAGTAAATTTTTTCAAATAAATATTGTGATTACTAAAAAGTATAGTTGATTCGAGCATAATGTCATCGGAGGTTTTTCTGCGGTGAAATGTGAAAGAGTTTATTCTACCGTAAAAAATATAGTTTATTTAATTATGTGCAGATAAAAAAAACATTCCTCCACTAAAACTTTACTAAATTTGACATACATCAAGTCATAAACATATTTTATTAACTAATGCGGAAAATCCATTCCAGATACAATATAAATAATGATTAATATCTCAAACAAAAATATGAAATACTTGCACAGAGATTTCATACTATTTAAATATGTTTTATTTCACATTATTTCACATTTTTATTGTAAAGTATTTAGCCTACTATTTTCATGCAATAAAATTCAAGTTATTTTAACCGAACGATTATTTGAACTTATTGACGACATTTTTTTAAATCTTAATATTTGTATTTTTTGTTTCTTGTTTTCTTCATATTTCTTTTTAATTCGTATAATATCTTAAAATCTTTTATCATTTTTGTCTGGTGATAATAAAAATTAAGGAATTTAAAAATAAAATTAAGAAAAAATATGTAAAAATGATCAAATTTCTAATTGTATCAAATATCTTTTTCTTTATCAAATAAATTTTGAATTTTCACTCAAAAAACGTTTTTGAAAAACATTCTTCGCAGGCGTAAAAGTTCCAGGAAGTTCCTCACAGAATGCTTAACACAAAAATGTTTTAAAGTGTTCCAAAAAAGCTTCAAAAGCGTCCCTTGAACGTTTGTTTTAGATTTAAATCTAAGAAACTTAACATTTTTAATTTTTGTTCAAACTTGTACTTTTTTGGAACAAAATTATTTAAGTTTCAATGCAACATAAAAGTTTGTCTCATGATAATTTTTTTACCTCAGTACTTTTAACATTTTACCTGCGTTGAAGTTTAACAGTTGTAATACTGTTACTATATATTATATCTCATAAATCAATATCACTTTTGAATCAATATCAGAATAATTGCATCGTAACATACATATGAAAAATATATTCGCGCAACAACAAGAAACAAAAGCTCCCCTGGATTCTAACAAACAGGATTAAGCTTTTGACGCGAAACGACTGTGTACCAGGTGAAATGTAAACAAAGCTTCCTCATCAACAGTCGCCCTTCGCTTATTATTTTCATCACCGTGCTTCTAACTGATCTGCTCTCGAAAACCACGAGCGTTTGGCAGTTACATGAAATAGGAGGGCGACTCGCTGGATGGCATCGCGGCATTTCCGGTTCATGCTGTTGGATCTACTGGTAGTAACAATAGGGAGTGACCTCGCCTCGATTGTCCTTTAATTTACGGCAATTGCAGTAACCCCTCGAGTTCGCCTCCCTGCCAGCGATTCCGCACTACAATACACCCACTGTCACCCTCGATCGTTTCACGTCATGAGCTTAATCCTGTCGCCGGAATAATTCGCATTTTTTATGACTGACTGACTTTCGACTGAACCCAGTTAGATACGACCAAGTTTTTACACTTACGCTACTTTTATTTCACATCACTGTCATCTGCATCTCAATGAATTGCTATTCAAAAGGATGAATCCATTCATAACTCATGTTACGTTTATTTTTTACAAACAATTATTGTGTAAAATTTACATATACGTTTTAATAATAAAAAATTGGTAGATCATGTTTTTGAATAGAAATTGGTCTTACTTCTTTTAGTGTATAATTTACTAGAAATAGTACGTTTAACAGGATTATTAGGTATTAGCCTGATTAGAAGTGACCCCTATCAATTGATCAGAAGCTGATCAGTAACTGATTAGGAATTAGTCTGCTTATTCCCTAGCTAACCGAACTCTTGATTGGATTTAGTCAGTTGTTTAATCAGATTCTAATTAGAATTATTAAATTGAAATTAGTTCTTTAACAATTCACTTTTTAATGTTTATTGAAGTTTCAGATTTTCAACTTAGTTGCTATGTCTTTTCAACTGTTAATAACAACATTAATGGCTTGTAATTGCTCAAATCTTATACACATGAAATATTTCAGAAAGAGTTGAATGGCAAAATTGTTCGTCTTTGTTCTTGATGGAAATCCTTGCGAGTGGCATAGATGAATTTCTAATGACTGAAAGTGCATAGCGAAAGTTTAAGTCCACGGCGAAACAATGATTCGCACCCTTAGTGCGAAGTTGAAAATGTATCGTGGCTGAAGAAGTTTAAACAAAGGGTGAGATACGTTGCTTCAGCGAGGGTCCTTCCGTTCTTTCTGTCACGGATGTGCTTTTTACGTAGTGTTGCACTCACTGAAAGTCGTGACGTATTAGCTTGCAATGCACAAGTATCCGAGCCTTTGTATGTTCTTATCCTTTTGAAATCGGAGGTCCTGAAATGACTTTATGAAGCGAAATAAAATTTCAACTTTTGCAACACAATATCTGAAGGAAACATAAGACATTTCGTACGAAGAAATATGTTCAAAATGTACTTTTAGAAATTAAAAGTTTTAATAGTTTTAATGTTACAATAATTAACATTTTATTACATTGAAAAGAAAAAAATATGTATGCCGAGAAAAAATCTAAAATTCGAGAGCTCCTGTAGATAGATTTCTTGTTATACACCGGTGTATTATATTCTCGTGCTGGTATGACAAACGATGTCCAAAAATTGATTAAAAAATGTTTAACTACGTTTTTTATTTTAATATGAGAATAATTCGATTTTTTTACATTTTACTGTTGCAATTTATCAATTTTCAAACATTTATCATCTAATTTTTTTCCCATTAAGTTTACCTCTTACAAACATTTATTTTTATCAAAAGTACTATTTATTTGTCATTACTTGGCTACGTGTAATTGGTCAATGATATATAAATATATATATAAAGCTTACATACTTGACATGTTTTTGATCCTCTGCAATAGCACGACCAGTTTTCTTAATTGCGATTGTCCCCACGTGCAGGCATTCTTTGATGGCGCGCCTTTTAAGTTGTCTCCGTTTTATTTGACGACTTTGGAACCGCGGTCATGGCACCCGTTGCCAGAATGATCCATCTACCCAAACTTTTGGTATGTCACAAACATTTTAATTGTCGCGTTAAAACATGCTTTGCTGCACGGAATTCTTCAACGCCACGCAGTGTGATGTAGTCGCCGCTTTGGCAACTTGCTAATATATTCCTGTCAGATGTCTGTAATGCGTTGCAATTTCAAAATTACGTTCACCTTTTTTTTTAGTCAACCAGACGCAGACAATTACGCGAGATTACATCTAAATTTGCTAAACTCTTGCCGTCGAAACAAACGAAAAAAAAGTCATAAGGCTGAGAAAAAAATGCTTCCCAAAGTTCAGCTTAATTGAAATCGTCTGAGCCCAAAACCCTTAAACAACTTCGCACCGAAATAAAGATGTTTTATCACGGAACATTATTCGGGAGGACATTTTGATAACATTATTCGAGACATATTTTTTCAAAAAAAAGAAAAAAAAAAGAAATCGAAAGGCGGCAATATCCCAAGCTCTATGATCGTTTAGCGAACGAGCTGCGAACGATCGTGATTTATCCCCCGGTACCCCCGCTACGTTAAGATTATATTCGCACTTAAACTTTTCGGTCCGTTGAATTCAATGTGTCCATAAAGCAGAGTCCGTTCTTTTAACGTTGCTATTGAGATGGGGATTTATGAAAGAGTCTATCGAACGCGAGTTTCAGATTATTCGCATTTTCAAGAAGGAACGAAATTGTTGACTCAGCTGTACACAAAATAAACGCTCTGCTATATCATTTGCTGATACGCAGGAATTTCTTTACGCTTTATTTACAGAGTGTATCCTATTTTCGCTACGCAAAATTGTTTGTCCGAACGTACTGGCAAATTGTGTCACAACTTATTTTCTCTTATAATTGCAACAAAATACGTCATTTTGTTTGTTCTCAATTAAATTATTGGTACTGTATTTTTTTTTTTTTTTTTTTTACAAATTTATTGAAATTTCAACAAACAAATTTGAATTGTTATACATTTTGGCCAAGGCTATTTTCGGACAAGTTAATGCGCTATTATCTGTCAAGTTTATTGGCTTAAGTAATAACCAAAGGTACATTGGAACATTTAAAATGCAAATTAGAAGACAGAGATGTAAAGGTATAAGAACCGCTTACAGCGGACCATTTTATTGAGGGTGGATTCCGCTTTTTGTCGCTCACAGTGGACGGTAAATAAGTCCCATTCTGCGCTTCTAACCACTTGCTGATTTATTGCATGCTCGTATAGATGTCACCGTATTTTTTTCGAACGTCATTAAATTGATAATCTTGCTACCGATGAACGAGAATTATATAAACGTTTTAATTAACATGATCTGATGTTGAATTTTACTGATCCCATTGCACACTGAACAGTCGACAGATTATAATCATTTGGTATATTTATATGCATCACAGGTTTTGGAATCAAACATGTTTTTAATTAATATTTCTGATTGGATAATAAGGAAATGAAATATTTCAATTTTTTTAAATTGAAAATAACACAGTATTTGATTTTTACTCATCAAACATTTAATTTAAAATTATAAAAAAATCACTCTAATATTTTTTGTAATATCGAGTCAACATATTTATTCATAAATCAAGTTTTTCATTTTAATAATTTACATGCTTTTTGTTTTGATGAAGTTAAATTTTAATAAATGAATTTGCAGATGAAAAAACAGGCGCTTCCATGTACGCGAGTAAAGAAGGAAAAATAAATTGCGGAAAATATCCAATCATATGTAAATCTCTAATTTTCAACGTCTTTTCTCTTTGTTTCACGCGCCGCGTTGCAAGGTTATAATTTATGCACCCCTTGGATTTACTCATAAAGCGCAAATATTTTAAAGCAGGGGTAAATGCGTGGAAACCGTGGTATAAGGGACGCATGACCAAATTGACGGCGAATGAAAACTTTGTCGCAAATGAGTTCGAGCTTCGTTGAGTAAAGTGTTGCCCACTTTTAGTCGCGTTTTTTTGTCGCTTGTGGCGGAGTCTTAAAATCTTTATGATACATAATGCACGTCTATGGTGTATGAAATGTGTATTATCATAATTTTCTTATCACATATTTTCAGTATGTACATGCTAATTAGATTAATTTTTTTAATTTATTATCAATTTGAATGATGTTTTAAAATTAACGTGTAATGTAAAGATTATTATCAAATTTATTTTGGATACATGACTAAATGCCAAAATAAAGCCTGATAAATATAATATGTCAATTTTGTATAATATCCGATTAATAATTTCAAAAATTTTACCAACATCAATTGTAAAAAATAAAAATACTGTTGTTTCTATTTATTTAAAAAATTGCATCAATATTCTAGTTTAATTTTTGTTATTCATAACTTTTTGTATGTCCCCTTATGTTTCACATTTACTTATAAATAATACGGAAAATTGGTGATTTATGTGAATGGCGCGAAAAGACCCTCCGTTTTATGATTTAACCTTTCAGTACTTTGAACATGAAGAATTAAATGACGCGAGTTTATACGATGGATATTGAATACAAGATTACTCACTCAATTCTGCAATAATATCACTTGTACGTTAAACGTGTATATAATCATAAATATTTCAAATTTATACGAATTTTAATATAATTTATTTATTTTTAATTTTAAGATCAAATAATTTTTATATAAATGGGTTTCCTCTTT
>JABFPM010001003.1:0-23207 GCA_022817325.1 Idris sp. 1 HC-2018 | reverse complement strand
CCAGATGCTGTTAACGAAAGCCACCCAAGGTCAAGGGTCCATTATGCCTGAGTCATTATAGTTTGGACGGCAAAAATGAATGTCTTTATTGACCACTCGAAGCTCACCTAAATAATGAAATAGCAATCAGAAATGATTCGATAACGGTTTCTGCTTCGGAACAAGATTATTGCTGGAGAACAATGCAACGAGGAATTGTGTGCAGTATAAGAAGTTTTAAAACTGCAGAATGACGAGGGCATACTGCAGATGAACTTCAAGTCCATCATCGGCGTAGCAACATTCTAACTGTTAATCTGAGATTCTTAATATGCGAAATTGAATTTAACTTTTGCTACAGATGTAAAAAATAGACGGTAAAATTTATGACTGTAAAATTTAAAAACAACGACAAAAAAAATTAAATCTCTTGAAAGCAAATAAACTTGAGATGAAGCATGGAAAATGTTGGTGTGGCTGCAATATGGACAGCAGACCAAAAAAAATCTGAAATTCGTTGAGGTCAGGGACAAAGCAGATGACAATTTTTTTTCTTTAAAATATTGAATTATTGTTTTTTATTTATTTTATTTTATTCTTTTTGTAATAATAAGTACTAAAAGTTCGATGCTTCTTTACGCACGATTTATTTTGAATCAAAATTCTCAAAATAATTTCACATCCAGCTAATCGTAGAATTTCTTCGGAATGTTGAATGAGGGTAAATCGCTTGAAAGGTCATTCCTTTGATAAGTTTCATTTTGAGAAAAAAAGGGAATATGTAATACGTACGTGAATTATTTTTATAAAAAGTAAAAACAACATTTTACTTCTTTTCACAGATATAGTTTTGTATTAATGTTTTTTTAGTATGAGCTATTATTAAAAAAAAGAGGAGAACTACTTTTTTAAAGTAAATTCTGTTTAAAAGGTAAATCTTTTGTATGATTTAAGAAAATAGAGCTACACATACGTAGAAAATGTTGTTTATTTTTGATTCGGATTTGCGTAAAAACTCGAAATTGAGTTGATAACAATTTGGATACGTCTCACTTGCAAATGAAAGAAAGTTATCGGATGAAAATAAATTTATCAGAATCCGATTCGACCTGAATCGAGTTCAATTTAATCGATACCGAAACCTGCTCCAAATCTGTATCGGAATTATTTTAACTGCATATTCAATTACATTGTTTCAGATGCGAAATTGATTTTAATTAATTTAACGAGTTAGTAATGCTTGCAGAATAAGAAAAATATCTCAAAGTTTCATATCTTATTTAAAAATATACCTACACAAATATATATTCAACTTTAATTAAGAACTAGTTTGCATCTACATTTGATACACATTTATTAATTGTAATGGATTATACACTTTAAATAAACATTGCATCTGTATCAGTACTGAATAATAGATCCAAAATTGATGAAAATAAAATAAATAGTTGACCCAACAAATAAATAAAGTATATTGTATATTATTTTACTGTATCAATAAAAGTTGTATTAATTAAACTCTTCATTTTTCAATTTACAAGACTCCAGTTATAGTTATGATATTGTATTTCATTTTTTTACAACAACAAAATTACAAGCAAAATAAAACGAAGAGAGTTATTATAATCCATTTGTAAAACTTATATAAATGAAAAAAATATAATAGCTGAAAGTCAGTGATGGGTAGCAGCATCCGAATTGAAAACACGAATCAACCATTCATGATTTCGAACGTGACTGTCGCCTAGTTGGCATCATTACCTGGCCTTACGACTGGTCGTTTGTCTGACCAGCCGATCCCTTTGCCGAACAAATATGTGTATGTATTAGAGCGCTCCTATGTGTCCATGCATTTATGTTACGTTAAATTGGTATTAAAATGGAATTAGGTTGGTGTTCTCATGATGCTACTAGACGACGTGTTCGTGTCTTTGCACCTTGGATGAAGCTTATAATATCCCTCTCCTTGTTTAGTCAATCACTGTCAACCGGATGAATACGTAGTAAACGCATATTTATAACATTCTCAGTTCATTTTATTTTGGAGAAAATGTTAATTTATTTTTTATTCTTTCAACAAAATTAAAAACAAAGCTGACTGAACAACAAAAACTTGGGATTTTTATTTGATCACAACAGATTATAATTTTAGTGTGTAATTTTATTATATACTCATATATATAAATTACTATCTTATGTACTTTCAAATATAAACTTTTATCGCAAATTATGCGTATAATTCTTTTAAATAAACAGAACGTAATAAAAAAATTGGTAGAAATATATGTAACAGCATTTATAAATACATGTAGAACAGATTTATGAAAAAAAAAAATTAATATATAACATGATCTGTCTTCCACTAACTTTCCGCTTTTTTTTCAAGCTTGAGTTTTAGTCTTGATAAAAAGTCAGTTGCTAAATTATCTCCCTTCCTCCTTTTTAAAGCTCGACAAATCTCATTATCTGGAAAACGTATAGTAATATGTATATATATATATTTTTTTTAAATCAATATTTCACTAAAAATCTATGAGTCAAGTAAAAGAAAGTATTTAATAAAAAAGTTACCAGTATTTTTGGGACGAGAAAGTTTCAGATGAATTTGTTTCATGTAATCTCCGGCATCACTTATGTCAACTTCGGGTATATCTGCGAACGGGAAAAATGCTTCAGCCATAAATCTGGTACGAAACATGTCTTTGTCCTTTACTTTCAAACAAATCATCGCATCTTTCACATTCTTTTGTTCGGCAGTTAATTGGCTGTGGGAAAATTGATTTTTTTTTTATTTATGCGCAACTTTTTTTGTGAAAAAAAGGTTTAAGAATATTCTAAATGTGTCATATTTTATAGACCAATTTTGCCTTTATTTGAGAGATAAAGAGATTAAAGTACTTACAATTCAAAGTCTTCTTCGAATAATGGAAATAGAGTTTCCTTTATTACTCGAGTTTTAGCTCTGTTTGATGGAGAGAATTTCTCTTCGGGCAAAAATTTTATTTTGACATATGAATCGCATTCTCCTGAAAATAAGATTGCAATTATAATAAATTTATTTTCCTCAAAATGTATTTATGTATAATATTTTATTTATAACTTCAACATGAAAATAAAATTTCAGAACAAAACTGTACATTCAAAATTTATATAAAAAAAACTTAATCGAAAAATTTTCTCAGTAATAAATCACGCACTAAAGTTTGAGATTTATTCTTATTTTCTATTCAACACAATTTTCCATCAGAATCTCTTTTTCAATAATATCTCATTCAAAAATTTTTCAACAAAAAAGATTTGACAAATACATGTTTGAATTGATGAAAAAAAAAATCAATTTCGTTTAAATTACTGCCAATGAAAAACAAATTAAAAATACGTGTGATTTATTAGAAAGTATGCATAATCGGTTTGTTATATAATAATAAATAGTTTCAGGTATATTTTCAAGCACAACTGGATTACGTAGAAGTGAACTCTGGACATATAATATGGTATTGATCTGCTGATAAAGCTGAATATGCTCTTACGGGAATTGTCAATTTATGATTAAGGATAAAGTGTATTGAAATTGAATTTTATTTCACTCGTTCTGTTATTAACAAATTCAGTTATATTAACGTATGTAAATTTCAGCAAACATCCGAATAATAATTGTAAAGGTTTTATATTTTTATTTCGATAAACAATATTGAAATAAAAAGCTTGGAGTTTATTGTATTACTAGATAACAAGATATGTAATTGACACCCTTTATTACTACACGTATTTATACGTTCTAATTAAAACATTACAGAGCCATTGTGATGAATCAGTAGGTTTCTCGTAATTACAAGATTATTTGAGCAAAAATAAACCAATCATACCGCACACCGAGCTTGTATATATATATATATATAGGTATTCGCGCCTGTTAATTTTCAAACATAACTTTTTGATGCTGTATAATCGATAGGTTATTAACTGTTTATCAATGCTTTTTGACAATGTAAACTAAATTCGACTATTTAGAAATTAAATTTTGTATGTACAACATTTTGATAAAATTATTAGTGCGTTGTACGTCTAAACGCACAGTGAACAATCAATTAAACGCACACAATGTTTAGTGAACTACTGAGAATTTCTTTCTAAAATGGATATGAATTTTTTTGCTTTATTTTTTCTTATACATTTACATACTTTTTTTACTCCTCTTATTATTAATTACAGACTTTTTGTTTGCTTTTCCATCAACATGTAAAAGTTTTTTTATAATAATGCCTACAAAATCAAATAAAATTTCATTTACAAAATTTTAGTCAAACATTATTTTCAAACAATGCGTATAATAAAATTATTGTCAATTAAAATTGTTATTTACTTGTTTTACAATTGATAATAAATTATTCTTAATCAATAACCAATCGTTAAAATTTATTCTGACTAGTGACCTGAAAAAGTTACTTTTAATTGCATTTCAATCGTGTCTTTTATTTTCCCTTTGTCAGGATTTTTATTTTCAGGGCTTTACAAGATATATATCGCATCCATATTCTGAATCAAATTTTCGTCAAACTGATAGGTTTAAAATAAAATACAAGCTGTATGTAAAATATATTAATCATACCCCTTTTAATATGAAATTCATAATGAAAATAGCATTTAAATTTAATAACATGTAAATATATTGTAATCTATTTATCAATGCAAAATTGATTGTACCAAAGCTTTACGAATATAAAAAATCTTATATTTTTTTGTCAATAAAAAATGTAAATCACACCAATAAAGCTTTATTCAGAAATATATTTTATCGTATTGCATATTATTTTATTGTACTGATTGTTCATGAATATTAGCTTTTTTCTTATATTATTATAAGTTTGCTTGTTAATTTTATTTGAAAGAAAAGAAAAAAACAATGTTTGCTCACCGTTAGTATCCATTGGAATCAAATTTCTCGCATTCCATATTTTTATTCTAAGTAAATTATCAATAAAGTACGCTTGAATTGTTATTAATCCGTACGCCGAATTATCAGATTCTTCTTGTTCATTATATCGAGATAAATTATAAAGGTGTATAAGGTCCGCAGTTTCAGCCATATTAAGCTTCAATGTCTCTCTTATTTTCATCACATCACTTTCCATGGATTCATTTTTATCCATTTCCAAACAGCAATTAAGTTTCTCAATTGCATTATAAAGATTATTATAATACGTTGGTTGTTTGCTTTTCTGAAACGAAATTTAAAAGAAAAATTATTCAAACAATTTTATACAAATAATGAGATTAATTCCTGACCTTAAGTATGATTTTAATTATATAGTTTACAAAAAGAAAAAAAAGCTGACTAAAATAAAATTTTCTTAACGTTGTTGTTAAAAATAATAGAAACAAATTTGATACTTTACCTCTAAACTTTTAGAAACAACTTCTCGCATACTTTCAAGCACTGTTTCTTGTATAATTTGATACATTTTTTCATAATTTTCCTGATACAAATGCTTAATTAACATGCTGAAATTCGCGTCTAAATAGTTTTCCAAATTTTTGAGACTATTAAAGGAAACATCTTCGTCCATTTCAAATAAGTACCTTTGAGTAAAATGAAAATCTTTAGCAAAAAAAAAACTCATCATCTTAATAATTATATCACACACTTGTAAGTACAAAAGTATACCTTTTGATGGTCGGTCCCATTTTTTGAGCCACTTCCATCAGCAGCTCGTAAAGCTTGCTTTGAATCTTTTCCGTTTCATTTTCAATAAAACGCTCAAATGTTTCGGAGCATCGTTCAACTTGTACCTCGCTTATGTTTTCTCTGGAGTTTTCAATCAAATCCTTAACCCTCAATATATATTTAAATGGACCATTCAGAGCTTTTGTAACGTAATGCATGTTATTGACAGCGCAACACCAGGGCACCGAAACATCCACTTTTCCATTACCAATTGAATTATTGTTTTCCGCTTGTTGATCTGGCTCAACTTTTTTTGCAATTTTATCAGCGTAGTATTCGAGACAATAAAAGATGTGCTACAAAAAAAAACGCGATTGAATACAAATAAATTATTCCGAATAATAGTAGAAATATGAAGAGGAAAGCAAAATAATAAGCATACTTTATTGATTTCCATCATAAGACAATATGATGTTTCAAAATCGGGCCACTGTAAAGCAGTCCAGTCATTTATCATCCCGGAACATAATTCCAGCAGATGTACTATACTATAACTGTGCACATTCTTCTCGTCACACACTTCGAACGTTTCCATTTCCACCGCTCGATCGATTTGCAAAACCAACATTTCGCAGTACTGCTTGAAATAAAAATAAGCACCGTCTTGGAACCAACAATGAAACTCCTGTATTTCCATTTCTTTCAGTTCCTCCAAGCAGAGAATTATTCCAAATCTATTTGTCAAAATAAACATAAATGAAAAACTATGAGTTATTGAGGCTGATTAGCTTATTTGACAAAAAAGCTTTTTTTACGAATTTTTCTTTTTATGTGTCTAAAGACATTTTTTTAGGTTTCATAAAACAAAAGAAATATTGAAAGTATATATTCACCGAACGAGTTTTACCTCAAAAGAAACCTCTGCTTTATAAAAGTTTTGATTCATTTTTATATTAAAGTTAAATTTTAAACAATGTTTTCAGATAGAGTCTTCAGGTATATATTTTGATATTCATTGAACGAAATGCAGAAATTTATTACTATATATTAAATTTGAGAACTGAAGTAATTAAAATAAGTTAAATGTCTGGAACTATATGTATAATTTAATTTTCTAACTGTTTCAATGAAGATAGTTTAAAATAGAAGACGAAGCTATATCATTGTTTTCAGTTTCAGTTACTTGGGTAGTTTAGATAATGCGAGGTAGAAAAGCCTTCTAAATTATGAACAATATACTCACTTTTCATAACGCTGCAAAGTTTTGTACAATTTCCAAAACTTTTTTGCAAAAGACCGATATTGATCTTCTGTTTCAAATTTTATGCGACTACTAATATCACGTATATTATCTTTACACAAGTCCGTAATGCGCCCGGCGTAATATGTGTACAGAGTTTTGGCATAGGATAAATTTATATTCCTGAAAAATACATATAATTAAGACTGGTTATTAAATGGATACAATGTCATTTGTCTAAATTAAACAAGTTGTAAAAACATTTTCATTATTTTTTTATATATTTTGTTTTACCGAAATCTCTGGTCGTAATACTTTAATGGAAAAAAGGATTTAATATAAAACAAAAACGTATGTATATAGGAAGCTGAAAATGTTTTTTACAAATATTCTAAAACAACAAATTCTGTCGCATTTGAAACTTACTTGATGAAAATTCCATCGTACATTTTTCTGCATTTTGCGATGTCATCTAGCAGTTGACTTATAATTTCGTCGTAACATGTTGCTTTCTCCTCATCAGTCAGATCATAAATATCACTTTTCAGTACATCATTTTTCACGGATTCAAAGCTAGAAAACAAAAATTGTAATTATGAAAAATTACAAAACCCACAACATAAATACCTAGAAACAAAATTTATCTACTGATTATTAAATGACAAATCCAGTGAATATATTCTTAAAAACTAAAATTAACTTAAATTTACATTAAAACACGAGTTAATTAGAATGTACTAACTGTTCATCTGCAGTCTGTGTTAGAATAAGCTCCAAAGCCCGACGAATATCGATATCTTCATCTTGTTTTGCATATTTAAACCAATTTCGTTTATTCTTTGAAAACAGTTCTACGTCGCACGGTATTTTAGATTTAACAGCAGATATCCCGGACAAAATTCTGTAAAAAAGAAGAATTTAGAATTAGAAGAGAACGGTTTCGAAATTCGAGGCATCTCTCTATATAGATTCTCACCCAAGAACAGCGTTGATCTGATTAAACGTCGCATTTCCCTTGCACGAAAATGATCTAATTTGCTCGATATAATAGAAACACGAATGAAGGAGCATTCTCGTCGCATCCCAGAAAAGTTTTAGCTCCTCGCTTGTGAAAAAGCTTTCTTGAAGTGGTTCTATTAATTCGGACATTAAGCTGTGAAAAAGTGTGTAACTGAGAGGATGCTCCTGATGAATTCGGGAATATACACTCCACTTGGAAAGGCTCGCTCTCCATGGATGCAATCTGCGCTGAATGCGGTGCTGATGAATCAACATTTTAGCCGCAGGTGTCCATTTCTCTGTCCAGCAGTATTTGATATTTTGGTCATTATCTAGTTCATGTAACAGAAGCATTCGCAATAGATGTCGGTGTTCCTGCAGCGCTACTTGCTCGTTATCTTCAGTGCTAAATGCAAATTTTAAGTGAATATTACCGCGTCTCTTTGATTTATGCTTTTTCTCTAGAGGATACATTACTAAGTCTTTGGTAACAGGAATTTCCTGAAACAATTGCACAATAATGAGAAACACACAATTAAATTTCATTGGTCAGAGAGTATAATCTAGGTGTATATATGTATTTCATTTTAGATGAATAAATAGGTCATTTTAGTTTCAGAAATTTGGTCCATAAATATAAGCAGATTCTTGTTAATTATTTTGCAAAGATAACAAGAAAAATTCTCAGTTTATTTTAAATTAATTTTAATTTGAATTTTGTTTGTAACTTAAATATTTGTATTTAGAGAGAGAATATAAAAAAATTACTTGTAACGGGATTCGACACTGGCCGATAAATTCATTATCATAATTGCCTGTTGTCGCTGTTACGGCTATTTCTTTCGCCAATTTTACTAATCCCTTAACACCTTTGACGCTTTTTACTTTGTTCATTTTCTCTGTAACTGACTCGGCAGCGTCAAAATCCCTGCAAAAAACATTATATGCAATTAATTCTGCACTAATTAAATTATTGTGCAATAAAATTGTTTTTATTAAATAAAATAGTTTAATTATTCGATTTAATAATTGAAATATAAATCATTTAACATACATACCACACTTCAATACACAGAGCGTCCGTTTGCAAATCTTCTAATGGCCTAAATAAAACAAATATTGTTCATGAAAAAATAATTTTCATCAGGTAAAAAAATAACTAAAATATAACAGTTAAATTAAAGCAGCCTCTGCAGTGCACGACCTCGTTTAACAAACTTCGTAAATTTTCTTTATTTATTCGCATATTAATTGCATAGGAATATTGTGCGTTCCCAAAATATTTATTTTTTTACAAAAATTTATAAAAATATTCTTTTGAACTTGAATTTTAATAATATTAAAGAAAAGCTAAAAAATCTTTACTTTGTATAGAAATATTCAACCACACTTACAAGTCAAAGTATTCTTCCCACATTGGATCAAGTGTGCCAAGTTTTACCGCAGTGTTATATCTTTTAGTCGGCGAAGATTCTAAGTAAAGGACACAAAATGGATCACTTAAACCGGTAGAGTCCTTGGAAATTAAGTTAGAAGCTTTCATAACAACCACACTCAAAAATTCCTTGGGTGTCTGCAAAAATATTCGACTTTTGTGTTATCTTTCGAAAAAAACAAAAAATTAGTAGTTCAGTCAAGTTTTAGAGCTGTAGATAAATGATGATCTATATACGTGAATATATATTATATGTAATGCACTTACTTCCATATTTTGTATTTCGTTTGCAACGCGCTCGTGCGTTTCATCGTCAATTTTGAATGCTTGACGCAAATGTTGTAATGCCACATCTTGTTCACATTCGACGTACTCGTAATTGATTTGATGTTGCGCCATGTACATCATAGTTGAGTACAAGTCTTCAACCTGAAAGTCATTTTAATCATGATTAATGACGGTGTACTTTGAATTTATTGTTATATATATTAAACTGCAAATAATCATGGAAAAAAGTTTTATTATTATTTTATTTTAAAAGTAATACTGCATGTTAATGTTATTAACAGTGTTTTAATTTTGCAGTACAAAATTAAAGTAATTTGCTGATACGTAATAAAATTCTTCTAAAAATAACACGATTTGACACAAAACAAATAATAGCTTCGTTTATTTTTCTTTAATTTTATATGTTTAGAGAAATTCATTTTATTTTTAGGTGCAAATTTCATTATCAAGTTGATAACTAAAATAGAATAGAGCTATAACGATCTTGCTATAAATCATTAGAAATATTTTGGTCTTTAAATTTAGTGATGATTTAAAATTTATTCTTTGTATCTAATGGAAAATTAAAATTAGTTAAGATGCACAAAATGATAAAGTCATTGAGAAAACATGAGAGTAAACTTATCTTAATTTATTGTAAGAGATATTTTTGTCGTTACTACGGACTTAAAATAGAATAACTTATTTTGAGCAAAAGCAAAGAAGCGCAAATTTATCCAAGTAACCCTTTTCGCAACTAAAACAATATGCAGGGTCAGTGTTGCTGGCCGATTTACGAACCGAATGAACTAATTTTAATATAAACCAAAAACGAGACAAAATTCGTTGTTTGTTATGTTAGATTGAATTTCAAATAAAATTAAGATATAAAAGAAACTTAAGCCAATTAAATTTTGTTTGACAAATATTTGAATACAAGTAGTTGTAAAATATACAAATATATTCATATAAGTCATATTTTTTCTCTCTGTTTCAAAGTAATATCGCTCATAACTCACCGTCATTGATTGCAAGCGCACTTTTGTTCTGTGTTCAATTTCATTTTTTGTTACGCCTTTAAACTTATTCTTTTTCCAACTCAAAGGCTCCTTTAATACTTTCATGGTTTTGTTCGGTTTAACCATTCTCAATTATTTTGTAGTACACGCAATTATAGATCAAAAATCATGTGCTATAGAAAATTTTATAAAATTTCATTTAAATGAACAAAAAAAAGTTGAATATTCCTAAAGAAATTTGATCAATAACATTTGTGAACCAATTGAATAAATTTATTGGACAACCTTCTTTAATTAAAAAGAAGTCGAAATTTAATATTTATAATATCTATATATTTTTGTGCTATTCTACTTTTGAATAAATATCATAAAAACTGCTTGCAAAAGTGAAATACATTTATTAAAAAGGAAAAATCAACATAAAATATTGTATTGGTTTGATAAAAATTGTTTCTGAAAGTATCTGATGATCGAAAATTTGTTTAACTGAAACATCGATCATCGTTTATATACAAAAATAAATTAAATAACACTCTTGATAAAGAATGTTTTATATATAAGTTTTTTTAATTTACTCATTTTCTTTATCAATATGAGTTTTCCTTTAAAAAATTATTTCGAAAATCCCATTTTGCAATGTTTACGTCATATTAAATTTTGTATGAAAAAAGAAAAATCTTATTACGAATTTGTCATTTGATTGGAAATTTTTAAACAAACTGTCATTGACTTCTATTTGTTGAATATAAACTTTGTAAATTGCTATATATATTTGTTTAATTGGTCCAATATCAGAATATATCTGTAATCTGCTATCACGAACGAATATTTATTTGTACACATCTCGATGAGAATTATCTCATGTATTAAAGTTTTAACTTCATCTCTGGATTGTTTGTATCCATACATGAAGCAATTTACTTTTACTATTGATGTTACATAACTTAATGTCAACTCGATTTAGACTCGGCTCTATGCCAACTCATTCATGTGTTGAACGATACACTAACTATTGTCTTGTTTTTCTTTCCAATAAATGCCATTAATTTATTCGTTTGCAGACTATTAGAGCAAATTTTATTTTAAAATGTCCCTTGTTTCAACCAACCTTCGCTCTTGTCAGGCAGAAAAATTTTAATTTTTCATATTACGGAAAATTAAACAACCTAAATAAATTTCACGTTTCTTGTAAAAATATTTTAGCAATCGTTAAAATCTTTGAAAATAAAAAAAATGTTGATGAGAATGAATTTTATACCAGTCTAATTAAAAAAAAAATTAATAAATGTTTACAAACCAATAAATAATTCAAGAAAAACTTGTTCAATTCGTTTCAAAATTTAAAAATAATTTCTCAGGGTAAAAGGTTGAGGCCGTTCATATCAACAGAGATTTGAAGCTTTTATTTTAAATATTTGAATCAACTTAATGTCTAATATTTATTGCACTACTTTTAATAAAATGATTTAAATAAATTACGGAGTTGAACAAACTAGTTAAATAATTTGTTTATAAACAAGTTGATCTAAGAGTTTTAGTTTTGAGTAATTATTTTTAATAATAATTCATTAAAACTTTCGTGTTATTACCAATAAAACTCGTACAAGTCCAATCAAACTTTTTGACATTTTATAAATAAATTTAAATTTAACCCAGTTAATGTTTAAAATTAAAATTAAATCGTCAAAGGAATATTTGGTTTAATTTCAACATCTTTTTTCGTAATTTCCAAAACAAATTGCTCTAAATAAACTTAAATTCAATACTTTTTGTAACTATTTTTTTAAACTTTATATAAAAATTAAAACCCCCAAACATGAATTGAATAATTGATTGATGAAATATAACGTTCCTGTGAAAGCATAAAACTTTATTCAACTTCTAATTTTATGATAAAGATGTTTTATTAGCACATAAATTGGTAGACTACTGAATACAAAATTAAAATTGTTAATTTTCTTTTTGTATTAAAAGATAATACTTAAATAACTAACTTTCATTGCAAAACAAGATTTTCTATTTGTTTATTATAAATAAAAAAAATGCGTACACAATACTGATGTAAAAAAAAATAAATAATGTCATATAAATCACTTTGCACGAGATAGCACTGAATTTGTCACATTAGACTTCAAAGTGACTTGTTGGAGAAATAAAAAAAAATTTCACATGATTTACCAACTACGGACAACTCGGGAAAACAAAATAAGAATAAGAGATTGCACCGAGGCAACGTTTTGCTCTGCACTGCCAGGAATAAACGAGTTGGACTGTTGGCCACTCGCAACTACGTCAATGTTTCGTTTTCGTATTCGCTATATATTTTTCTAATTTTGAGTAGCTCCATCATTTTTTTGTTTACTAATTTGATCGTTATAAACCAAACGCTTGACTTATCAATTTATATTTTCCTTGTTAAAAGCCCAACAATAAAAAGTAGTTAAGCGCTAGAGAAAAATTTTAAGAAAAAAAGAGTTTTACATGTAAAATAAAATAAAAGCAATATAAAATTAAAAATACATGTACAAATTGATAAATTAATTAAATTAAAAATAAGAATTTTTTTTTTCGATACAATAATATTTAAGGATTTCATACTTCGGCGATGCTGAACAAGAAGTCTGTTTAAATTAAGCGATATTTGACATGTGCGGAGATAAGTTTTTGATTGCTAACAGACATTTTAAGCAAATGAGAGGATTTGTTGAGAAGTTTAGATTTTCTCATGACAAGCTTCTTTATGTTTTGTTTCAATCACGTTTCAGTCACGTTTAATTTAATATAAATAAGTGCTCCATTTTTCATCAAACGATTTTAATCAAATGAATTAAGTTTTTCATACAAATTTTATTCATGTTTCAGTCTTTGACTTTTTATCAAAAGTAAATTTTGAGTGAAAACATTTATAGTTTAAAATAAGTAAATTATATTGATGATTTGATGATTTTTTTAAATTATTAATGTACACAAATTTATACATGTAAACAAATTATATAATTTGTGAAAATTCTTACTCTATATCCTTCAGATTCTATAACTAATTTAAGTACATCTTCTTCGTTAAAATGTTCGATATCTGTATAACTGTCTGAAATGACATTAGTAGATTCTTCGAGATCTTGAAGATTCTCTTCTGTCTCAGCTTCGAGACTTTGAGCGATCTCCGCTGTATCTAACGTAGGTAATGGAGTTTCTTCCAAGCCATCGTCAGCAGGAGTATTTTCTGTGAGCATCGATCCAAACACACCGAAACATTTGGCACCTTCGCTAAGTCTGAAACAATTTTTTACCAATATGAAAAACATTTTCAATTACCATAGTATAGAGCTTCAAAAAATACATATAAAAATTTACATTAACATGCAAGTTTTTACTAATCTCTTTTTAAACAATTTTTCAGGAAATTAAAATTTTCGAGAATCAATTTTTACGTGACATTTCTTTTGCTCTATAAATTCCTATTAATATAATAGTAATTTCCCTTCCTGTCATGCTAATTATTAATTAAAAAGATTGATTCAGTTAAAACCATTAATTGCGCTACACTGAATCATAGTACCGATCTAACATAATAATAGCGAAGGAAAAACCTACACTATTACTAAACGGAATTTTGTAGAAGATTGCTTATCTCTGGAAAAAGGTGGATTTTTTAATTTTTATTCTTGCGATATAACTGTTACATCTTTAATTGAGTAAAGCATAATTTATATTTTCTGGAATTGATGTTATTTAAAGGTACTAAGATATTTTTTAATTATTTTTTCCAAAGTTGGTCTGATTAAAAAGACAATACAAAGTTCGATAGGAAATTTTTAAGGCTGTGCCGGAATTACAATGTTCACAACTAATTTCTTGTAATCATTGAACAATTATCCTTTTGTTCATTGACATAATGAAATTTTCCTGTTTTAAACTGTTCTACTGAATTTTAAACGATATTTTAAAATCCCAATAGTGCATTTACTTAGAAATGACGAGTAAGTTAACAAATTCCCACATAGACAGTTTGAAGCTTGAAAAACTGACTCTAATTTTGCTGCCAGAAATTAATTTAAAATGCAAAATGTGTATAATAAAACGAAAAAGTAACTTTAATTAGATTTCAATAAAAATTAACATTTTCACTATTTAACGTGATTCTTATTAAATACAAATTGAAGAAGTGTTATATATTACGGAAAAATCTCCAGGGTTTGTATAAAACAATGAAATGTTTAAGCTTAATGTTAGCATTAATGGAAAAAACTTTTGTGTACATTTTAAATTAAAGTTGTTGAAATTGTTTTAAGTAATATGCAGTTTGAGCTTTTTTAATAAATGAGTTTTAATAAAATTTGGAATGTAACATGTTGTAAGTTGCAGTTGTACATAAATAATATACATTTAAAATGAAGTTCTTAATTAATTTGATATAAAGTGTTAACTGGTATACAAATGATTGAAACAAAAACAAATAAAACAAATATGCATCAGAGATTGCATTCAACTGAATAACTTCGAACTTTGAAATATTCATATCAATAAATAATTTTTTTATCTTACAATGTAAACATTTTTTGGTATTATCTGGGCTAAGTTTGTTGTTAAATTTTTTTTGAGGTTTTATCAAACTAATTTTATATCACATTTTTTCATTACAATGGAATTTTTTGATGCTACAAATTTTATTACATTTTTGAAATTCGTATGTGTGAACAAATAAATGAAGACTTATACGAAAGTTAAATGATAAATGAACCAGTAAAATGAAGTAATCATTATGTATTATTTAATATGCTTTTTGATTAAGTTTGTTGTGGAGTATATTATCAGAAGAAATTCGGAGCTGTAACTTCATTTGCATTCGATCTCATATACATAAAACTTTTCTCTATAAAAAGTAGCAACATAAAAGATGCATGTCTTTAAACAATGCAAATATATGCGCTCAATTGAGTTTACATACTCAGCTCTTTATTCTCATTAATTGTGTATGTTTTTTGACTGTGTGTTAATAATAAAATTATTGATAAAAATGAACTTTAATTGAAGAATAATGAACGTAATAAAGATTTGCTCAATTAAGTTAATTTCCATTTATACCCGTTATATTTAATATAATTTTATTCCTCAGTAAATAATATGTACACAATTTATATGTAGTTTTATTTTAAACTTTCATGTACAATTTCATTATTTTTATCGGGAGAAAATCTTTCTTTTGTAGTATAAGTAATTATGTTAACATGATTTAATAAAATAAGAAAAAAATTATGAATAATAAATACTAAACATTGAATGAAACTTTTACTAAATGTAGTAGATGTAAGTTAAACTTTATTTGCACAATCTAAATTGCATTTTTTCATTTCAAAAGGTTTGGGAAGTTTCAAACTGAAATATTACTTTTATAATTATAAAATAAAATAACATTTTTTGAATAAAAAAACGTTTACCCGTGAAATAGGATATTTATTAATACAGAAAATCACAATTTAATTATCCATGTATAAACCTTTGTAGCTTCATTATAATTCATTTTTCGTACGTCTATTAATTTTATGTACTTATGATGGATTGTATGTTACTCAAACTTTTGCCTATAAGGATTATAAAACTAAATATTCTGACACACCTTATTAATGACGTATCCATCATAAGAATTCAACAGATCGGAAAATCAATTCAGAATTTATTACCATAATTCGTTCCTTTTTTTTTTGTTAAAACTAGTTTTTTCTAAAAGAAATTTTAAAATTCAATTTATGACTTTACACTTCGAAATAATTTTAGAAGGTTTTAAATTAAAAAAAAAATATTTAAAAGTTTGAGAATCATAGTAAGTTTTGAATTCAATTATTCGGATAATTATATGAGAAGAATTATCCACTTGCCTCTCTCGCAGAGTTTTTGCATTCTGAACACACAACCGTGAGCAAATGTTCATGACATAGTCAATCACGCTTACGTCACTTTAAAGAGGAACTTATGCATTTATTATTTCTTAGAACATCTTTAAATAAGGTGTAAAATTATTTTTATGTCATAGCAATAGATTTTTAATTTTATTTTTCATATCATTTTTTAACAAAGCTTCGTTTAAATTCTGCAACCATAATAAATTTAGTTTATTTGAATCAAAATATTTATTTTCTAGAAGCGTTTGATATCTAAACTGTAATTCGTATCATTTGTTAATCATATTCAGCTTTGCCGGTTATTAAAATAAATGAATTTTAAATATCAACTTTTTAATTCTAAAGAAGAATTGAACTAAAAATGCCTTCTATATAATCACAGGATACATATGAATCAAAATTATAAATGATTCAAGTACCCGCGCTTACATGAGGATCTAAAAATAAATTTATAAAAGGAGCGAAAGCAGAATAATTTACCTAAGTTGGTATTCTGTCATCAATGCTTCTTTTTTCTTATTTTCTTTATCCTGAATAAGTTGATCGTACGCACTTTTCCACATTGAATCTTCATCCATGATGAGAAATTAAAATCACCTTTTTGTAATGAAACAGTTAAACTGATTCAGCGGTAGAGTAGAACACGCACTCGTGATTTACTTTTGAATGTCGTTCGATATGAAATCAACATTGACTGACAGTGCTGCGTCGGCTACGCCTTATAATCCTTTCACATTTTTAGTATACCGGCAATTTTCATTAGTCTAAGATGGTACAGAAGGTGCAAAAATGTTACCCAATAGTGTATAAAAAAATTATTTGACATAAATATTCTTTAATAAAATGTAAATTTGATTTTATGTTATTGTTAAATTATTTAACTAAAATAGGTGTGTATTGAAACTTTTTATTGAAAAAATTATAAAAGTTTCCTTGAAGAAATACTAAAGCTGTTTGCTGGTAGTTGATATAGTTGATATTCTGATGGTAAGATTGATACCTTGCTTTCGTTGAGCGGGCAAAGCAGTCAAACTATTTTATCGACACAAATTTTTCGCAATTTTAATTTTTATAATAACACAAACAAAATAAATAATTTATTCCAATTTCTCGTCTAATTTTCTGTTATTTTAGTAATGTTTATTTTCCTGTGCATTTTAGTAATTTGCTCGGTAATTTGCATAGTTTTAGTATGACGTATGCAAATTTTCAGAATTTTTTTTACATTACATAATTTTTTATGTGGTGCAGAAAAAAAATAATTTTGATTGTTTTCGGTGGTCTCAACGGTATTTTTTTTACCCCGAACAATTTGTATTCTATAATTTTCAAAGTACTTAATTGTTAATCAATAAAAATCTGTTTTATAGATATCAAGCAAAATAAAAAGGTTTTAAGAAAAATTATTAATCCTACTGGTGCTCACTCAGCTGTTCTTTTTAAAATCTTGATGATGTTTTTTACTAAAAAAATATCTTAAAATCAAAATATTTCTAGAGACATTTTTTTTTCTAATAATTTATAAATCCCTTTATAAAATTACTTATTAATAATATAACATTTTTTAATCAAGTAGGTTAAAAAAACTTAATGAAAAGTATATCCATTACAATGGACACCGGGTCTGAAAGGATCAAAAACAAAATCAACAATTTTATTAATAAGATTGGGTTATCTTAATATCTCATTAGTAAGGTTAAGTAATTTAATAAACAGAAAACAAATTAAAAAATAACGTCGTTAAACTAACGTCGTTAAAACTAACAAAACTAACAAAACTAACGTCGAAATAAAAAATATTTATATTTGTAAAGTTAACGTTAAAAATCTTTTCAAACAAATTAGCGTTGTTGAGTTAAAACCTAATCTACTTTATCAAAATTTAAAAAAATATTAATTTATAAGTTAAAGAAATTTTTCATACTGATTATTATTACTAAATTTTTGTAATTAAAAAAATATTCATTTTTATTAAAATATTATTATTTATTTAAATTACAACCATTTCTATGCATATTTGTTAATTCCAAAAATGTTAAATAACTTTAAAAGAAAAAATTTTAATAGTAAATTAAAAAAATTATTTATAATACAAAAATTCATCACAAAAAATGGTTTTTAGTTATTTGAGTCTCAAAATTTATCGTCAAAGAATTTCGGACAACAATTAATAAATATTCATATTATTTATTTTAACCCTCAACGTCAGCACTCATTTCTACTCATAAAAATGAGTTAATAACCTTTAACTTAAATTTGAAACTTGTTAAACGTTAATATATAACTTTGCTTATTAAGATGTCAACAATAATCATTTTAATTTTCCAATATCATTTAATCTGCTGGAATATAAAGTGAAATTTGAATTAATTTTCAGTACGGCAAACGAAATAAACTTTTTATTACTTCCATTAAAAAATAATGTATACTAATAGCAAAACAAACAAGTTTTCTACATACAATTTCCCTACTCAAATAGTGTTAATTTATTACATAACAATTGCGAAATTAACAGGCTAAGAAACCAAATTTTCAACAAACTGCGGATACGTATTTCCACGGTCTATCATTCAAGTCACGGTTATGGGGTTCGCGGTGTTCACGTTCGATGCACACGACAATTCACCCAGACATTAGCATACAACAGCATGAGGCACGTTTTGTTCATAAAGTACCTTCATAAAGCTGGGTGAAAGTGTATGGATATTTATATATACCTATATACTTGTCCTATTGTTGTAAACATACATGTGCGTGTACCATCAAAATTTAATTACAACGTTTAACTTATAAAATATAAATTACGATAATATGTTTGCAAATTTACTACTCTAATGTATAAAAATTAAATCCATTTATATTATAAAAATGAAATTTAATTGGACAATTTCAAAATACAATCCATTTATATATTTTAAAAAATATTTTTTTTTATATTTTTTGAACGTAATTGACGACAATTCTTTTTGTCTTTCTTATATCCTTTTAGCTACACCCTACATGTAGGCATCCTTTTTCATTTAATGCACACGTTACGGTGTGTGAACCGCAAATGCCACTAAACTTTAATCAGTGTCTTGTTGTCGAGGTACACTTCCGGAAAACCAAATAACAACTCAGGTCTTTAAATTCCCTTTATATAGACTGTATATTTAAGACACCGACAAAAATAAATAATCTGTGTGACAGCCAATTTGCGAGAGCAGTTCGCAAATCAAAATTTCAAAGCGAAACTCAACTTTTGTCAGACATTTGCTTCTATAAGGTTAAAGGTGAATTGTATTCATTAACACGAACGTGACCTAGAACTAAAAGCAATCGTCTGAAGAGTTTGTACATGTAATCAAACATTGATCAGATTTTAATGAAAAATATAAAGCAACACAAATAATTAGTGTTTTTCTTTTTTTATACAAGTGTGTGTAAGAACGGAAATTATTTTTTATTTTGAAATTATATTATAAATATGATATAAGATTACTCTTGATAACAAGCCATTATTTTTTTTTTAATTTGCGAAATAGTAATTTCCTTTGTAAAAATAAAGTAATTTATTTAATATTAAACTGTCATTAAAGAAATGTTGATATGTGCCATTCATAAGTTGCTTATATTTAACTATAGATTGTTAATAAATAAAATGTATTGTAAAATCTTGAATGAAATAATGTTTATATTTGAGTTCTTTATAAATATTTTATCAGCATTTTTGCGGAAATGAGGACAAATAATTTTCAAAAATTTTATTATTTAAAAGAAAATTAAACGAAAATGTACTTTTTATTTGAGTTTATTTACATTTAGATGTTTTTATTTTTATTTTTTGAGTCCATTGTTTAATGAACTTCTTTAATAAGTTTATTTATGATGAGATATAAACCTTTGATAGTTATTTTACTTTAATTCTAGTACTTTTGTTTTCGTGTTCGTTTTTAAAATAGAAAATACTTCCTGTATATATCACGATAAATAATTATTTTGAATGAAAATTCATTAGTGCTTACTACTTAACTTGTATTAAAACGAGAAGAAAAAATAGTACTTGGCAGAAATATTATCCAAAAAATTTAATTTGAAATGAAAAATTACACAATTTTTGTACTTACCTTTTTAACAAAGTTCGTCTTTTCGACGTTTTTCGAACCCAAGCAGGCATTAATCGTCTCGTCCATTTTCTTTTAGACAGAATCTCGATGTTTTCGCAATTTTTATTTTCTGTTTCCATTTTATAATCAATCTAGCTTGATTTTTTAAATATCACATTTGTTTGCAGTAAAAATATCACAATTATAACATTTTATATCTAATAACGAACTATATGTGTACATTCTTAAATATATCACTAAATCACGTACATTAAATATTAATATATTAAGAAGAAATACTACATAATTATATGTAATAGTTTATTAACTAATCCATTTTGAATTACATATATATGATAAAAATGAGTTTACATAACTCACTTTCAACGATTCAAACAAAACTGAGTAGATCGAGTAAATTGCGGCAGTGGTAATGTATTTAAAATGTGCTATGAGAATGGAGAGGGGCTGTATGAACAGTCACACTTATAGCTTAAAAGAGACCCATTGTATCATTCATTACCATCATAATCAAAAGAGAGGTGAGTGTACTTAAAAAAAAAGAATTACCACCACAATATAATGTAATTCAAATTATACTTCATATCGTTTTTTATATATCGTTTAAAAAGTTTAACAACATGAAATTGGCAGAAAATAACGCTGAAATGCGTGCGCACATACTTGAAAATTGTTAGAACTCTCATAATTTAAGTCTGATCTAACTTGCAAATAATTGGATATTGCAGTTTTGCTGAATTATTTATATTTACATTTTTAACAGAATCTTAAATGTTTAATCTCAAAAACTCTGAAAATTGTAAAAATAGTTAAAAATGTCTGAAAAATAAGTTTTTTTGTTACAGTAAACATTTTTCGATCGTTTTTTAAAGATCACAGATTGTTTTTTAGACTTTTTTCAAATATGTATTTTTTAAAATGATTAATTCGCATATCTTGATCAGGTTTAATGAGTTCTAATAGATTCCAGTTTATTGAGTTGAAAATCTGATAAATGTTCTATTTTTTATTCAGGGAATATTTTTATATTTCTAGATAAGGCTCATTTTTATTAGTTGTAGATATTCTAAAATTTCACCCTTCTTCCAGATTTCAAACACAATAGGATAAGTCAAACAAGGATTGGATACAATCAATAACAGTCTAGAATTACCATTTATACATAGAACAATTTTATTTGAACTAGCTTTCAGTTATACCGACTCGTGGTAATTCTTAATACATCTGTAGGTATGAAAGATACCATCTCTATCAAAATAATGTTATTAATACAATTTAAAAACATATTAATAAAAATAAGTTATCAATTAAAAATACTACTTGTAAATTTTTTCTATGACTGCCCTAACAAAATAATTAAAAATGAATATTACTAGTGTGATAAATCAGATTATTTTAAAGTGTCAACAGATTTTTTTCTTTTTTTCTCGATGAAAAATTATATAATTTTATACTAGATGTTTTTTAAAAAAATTCTAGTTTGAGAAAATATTCGAATTATTATGTTTCAAGTAATAACGTGCGTACAATAACCAGACTTATAGAATTATGCTGCATTTTCCAACATTCTGCAAGTGTGCAAAATTTCCATCATTGAGCATTCTTTATATCAAATTGTCAGATATTTGGTTATTTTTTTAATTTTATAAAGGTTCATTTGTACACCGTTTATTTTCTAAAATCCTTTTCTGAATTTATTATCGGTTTCTATATGAATATACAGTAGAACCTGCTTAAGCCGGAAACGCATGGGACCACATGATTTTTGCAGCTTATACATTTTGCATATAAAAACACAACTTTTAAGAAAAATATTTATTTTATTTAGATGTTTTCCAATAATCAATCAGTCTTGTTGCTTGTTTCGTTCTAGAAACTGCTTGTTTTTCATATATAGTTTTTTAGTCAAGAATACGTGTCGTAATTTCTGAATGTTTAGAAATTAGAATTTTGAGAATTTAGAATGTTTGCCACCAACATATTTTTTACCCTTTAATTTTAAAGTCTTGCTGGGTAAAGAACAGAAAAATAGACCTGTTTCATCGCAATTTGCAATATCTTCTAACTTGAAAGAGCCAATTACATTTGCAATCTTAGATTTTCATTCGTCAAAAATTTTTAATAATTGTTTATTTTTAATGATTTCATAAACTTATCTTTTTTGACATTTAAATTTTACCACTAACTATTTTACCACGGACTCATTTTTTGTTCTTCACAAAATTTAATGAACTCCACTTTTAAAGCTAAACTCAAGGTAGTATTTTTTGTACTCATTTTATATTGATTAAATTTATATTTAATTTATTAATTAAGCCTGTATGATACTTTTTGAAGTTTTGAAAATTCCGTTTTATACAGTGTGAAAAGCGCTGATCGGTCCGGTCTTTCCGTTTAAGCAGGTTTCCGGCTTATACAGGTTTTGGCTTAAGGGGGAAGTCTAGTCTAGAAATTTCAAAAAATCGATTTATTTTTTTTTGCATTTTCGTTTAGAGTAAACTTCTGAGATTATATTCCCGAAGTTTATTTCCGTTCAAAAACAAGCTCTTGATATAAAAATACTCTTCTGTTAACTTTGAATGCGTTTATCTCAAAAC
>JABFPM010001002.1:5240-23230 GCA_022817325.1 Idris sp. 1 HC-2018 | reverse complement strand
TGTCCATCCAAATGCTCATCGTCTGTTTATATTTTTCGAAATTTCTCGAACGTTCGAAAACCGTTTTTCCCACATATGTGTAAATATGAAATTCTATATAATTGAACACATACGTACAAAACGAACATTTTTCGCAATTTTCATGTTATTAAATTTCTGCAATTAAAAAAAGATGCTTAACTGAAAGAAGCATTTTGCCTTTTGCTTTACTTTCATGTATGCTGTTAGTGTACAAGATAAAATCTCACAAAACTACTAAAGAAGCATATTGCAGGACTTGTGAAAAAAACTCATCAGCTTTCAAAATTTCAAGATAACTACAAAATGAGAACGAAAACGCTGAAAGGAAAACGAGAGTGCTTGTTTGCCGGAGGTAACTGCATGGCATGCTTTTATATCATTCCACTGCCAATAGTAAGTTAAGCGGCATCTCGTGACAACCGTAAAACTGCACTCGTCGCTTTGTCGGCGGAATAACATTTGGACACAACATCCCCTGTCTTATTGCCGTGCACTCGAAGACCATTCACAAGATGAACTGACATCACGAGCGATATTCGTATGTCACCCTGTTTTTTCCATAAAAATTATACACTCAGATTTTATATGGAAATTAAGAAAAAAAAGGTATTATTATTTTTTCTTGAAAATATTTGAAAAAATAATTAATATGATAACTAATCATTTGGTTTAAACTTTTTGTATAAAAATAATACTAGATTTAAAATTTCTTAAATGCAAAAATCTATAGTGAAGTTGTATTGTTTCTGCTGTACTTTATTTGGTAAAATACAAACGATAATATTTTTGCAGGTAAAATTGTATCAGTGAAGTATGTTATCTAGGAATATACGAGTGTTTACGGATGTAACTTCTATTGCAGTTTAACTTGTAAAGGGCTCTTACGAGAAATTCTGCTTTTCTTGCATTTCGAATAAAACAGATGCTTTAATGATAAAGAAAAGTTATTACGTTTGAAAAGCTTATTGAGCAAGTTATATTGTTGCATGAAAACAGTATGTGACAATCGAATTAAAAAGGTCATAAGTAAAAAGTTAAAAACTAACAAGTTTTCTTAAACTTTACTGCCACAGGGTAGATTACATTTCAAATTACTTTAATGTTGTTGAAACTTTTAAAAAATTATTAAATAATTCGTAATTATTATATTTCACAAATTCAATACTATCATTCAATATATGAATTGACAAATAACAAATTTACAAACAGGTTTATTTACAAATTTACAAATCCGGTTTAAACCAACCATTATTTCAACCACGAATTTTGTGAAACATTGTTATATTGTTTATTTCTGCATTTCTCAATGCAATGATGCAAATTTTATTTACAAATATGCGTGAAAATTTATGACTGTTAATAAATAAACAATAAATTACTATAATTATGACATGCAATCGTTAACTCACATTTCCCAGTAGTTATGTATTCTGGTACAAGTAACTCACCTAAAACATAAAAACAAAGTTTAATGAATACATTACTTAAAACAAGTGAGGATTTTGTTTTTTAAATTTCTGCATCGCTGTAACACTTTTATGTTAACATCCATTTAAGAATACGAATATGTTAATGCAATCAACATTTACACATTTCCCAATTGCGATGTAAATTTAAAATAAAGCTTGCTCCGTTTTATTCAAGAATGATTCTCAAGAGATGTTTTTGAGGATATAAGCAAAAAAAAAAGAAAAAAGGACTTCACTTGACAAATGAATATGTATTGTCACCTCAAATGTATTATCCTCTGTCTACCGCGGTTTAACAAGACATGAATTTCGACGTTACCATGTAATGGCGTTGAGGTTATTCTATGCAAGAACAAAATACAAACTTAGAAGTGAGATAATAGCGATGCGTTACAAAAATAAACGTGAAAATGGAACACGAATTTATACGTGTACGTTTTGTTATGTAAAATACAATTTTGTCATCCTCTGTGGATTAAATATTTGAATAGAACGACCGGAATCGTGCTCTAAAACATCAAAAGCTAATTCACAATACTTCGAATTAAGCATATAAAGTTTGGAAATTTTGTTTTTTAATATAAATATAGATCTCTAAATTAATGATAAAAATATTTGTATTCGAATTATTTTAAAACATAAGATTAATTTAGATAAATTTCATATGTTCGTAATATGTTGTTACAATAAATATTAAACTTTTCCAAAGCATTCACTCAACTGTTTAATATTCAAAACATGAAATAGTTCATAAACGTTCCATTTGAGTCTCCCTAATATGCACTTATGTACGAAATAATAACATACGTTACAAGCACAATTTTAAATCGATTCGTTTGATTCAATAATTTCAATCAAAGTGTGCAATTAACCTTTGTCATAGTAACACTGAACAGTTAACTTTCACAGAAAATTATCGAAACATGACTGGCTATAAAGAGAAATTCTTAAATACATGTCTTGTGAGCGAACGTTTCCTGATGCTCGTTGCCTCGTTTTTTTGTTGTTGTTGTGCGAAATGCGCTGGATTATCAAATTAAAACGAAGAATAACAATGAGCATCGCGAAATTAAGAACGAACGAAGCCAATTAAATGTGATTGATGAGCATTCCAATTCGTGTCATGAGGCAAAAATAAAATTGATTTAAAACTGGTCGTTTGTACTTTTACCGTTAATGGTATGCTTGGAAAACACGTAAACTCTTGATTCAACTTCAAATAAATACACTGACAGAACGCTAAACAAGCTTCTCATATTGAATAACAAAGTGCAGCATCAAAGAAACTCGAGAACGAAACATCGTTCACACGTTTGTTCGTGGTCGTCGAAGAACTTGATTTCTCCGGAGACACCATCTAACGGATGTTGTCCCTATCTTCCGTCGAAGACTCCGCTTCCGGTCAACTATACCGCGCGTATACTGTATCTCTTCCGCAGTGTACCCTTGAGAGCACTACCAAACTCGAAACGCCGACCAATTTATCCTTTGCGACAACGCATCGTCGACCTATTTTTCAAAATAAGTAACTGAAAGTCTATGTCTATGCAATTTCATTGATATCCCGAATGCATTTTATTTGAAAAATAACGATGATATTGGCTCTGAGAAAAAAAATATTGTAATCTGAATAGAATTTGTATTTATTTTAGTTTTCATTGTTCATAATAATTGGATAATGATTGGATGTTTTTTATAAATTTAATATTTGTTTTAATGAATTTTGCAATTAAAACTTTTTTAAATTCCAAGTTTACAAATAAAATTTTAATTAAAATTGTTTTAATAAAATGTGGAAAGAATTGTGGCAGAGACACATTTTTTTCATGCTATATGAGGTTTCACTTAATTTAAAACTTTTTACATTAAAAAATATGATAAAATATATGCTAATAAGATTCATTTATGTTAATTTTTCATGGATTGAAGGACAAAAGAAATTGCCCTCCGTTATTTTCCATCTGCTTAAACATACTGCATGTATATATGAGCGTTTCCACCAAAAAAGTACATTTATATGTTCAAAAAATAAAGCATTTGAATGCACACTTTCCCGACCATATTTTTCTGGTGGCGCTGATTTTTTTTATTTTTGGTCTCAGTAGGTAAACAATTAAAACCATTGCTCGACTATTTAAGTAATACGAAATTTGAATGTATAAAAAAACAATAAAGAACTATTTCAGAGCCATCTAAGAAAGAAATTAAGAACTATAATCAATTCTTAAATTTTGTTTTTTTTCCATCAACTCTTTTATTCATTGCACAATTCCGTTTTTATTCATTTATTAAAAAATCTAATAAATGAAAAATACATTATCTAAACAATTATTTTTGAACTAATTCATTCATAACATTTTGAATGTGTAAAAAAATAAGAAAAATTATTTCAACGCCATCTAAGAATGAAATTTCGTACCGTAATCACTTAGAATAAAATATAAAACAGTTAGAAAAACAATATAGTATTTTATTATATTATTTTTTTGCATATAACTTAAATTAAAAAAAAAATAAATTGAAAATTAATTTTTTTCAGATTATTTTGTTTTAAGTTTTTTTAACCATTTTTGTTTAAAACTAAGTTATGGTTAAACATAAACGGAATATTTTGTTAAAAACCAATTTTAGACGTTTTTTCTTTAAAATACATTTAATAAATGAAATTCAATTTTTGACCTTGATTTGACCTTATGATGGCTCTGTGGCGCACTTTTCAATTAAATTTTGTATGCTGTCCCAAAAAATTCCATTTTTAGATCTTTTGTTTTTAAAATACATTTTTCCCCGTTTTTTATAATTATATTCATTTTTGACCTTTCTTTGACCTTGTGATCGCTGTGTGACCCGCCGGCAGGTCAATTTTGGTGTCTCGTTTGATTTTTCATGTCAACATTTACTGATTCCTCAATTTTTACCCTCATCAAATAATGTTTTCTTTGATTTCATCTTTGCGCGTACAGAGCTTTGTTGAAATTCAGAAAATTGAATAATAATTGGTGTCAACCTTACAATTTTCACTGCCCTCGATTTTCCTCGTGTACTTTAGGTCCATTTTCAAGAAAAATATGGTCGGGAAGGTGTGCATTCAATTTTTTTATTTCTTATTTTTTGAACATATAAATGTATCTTTTCGGTGGAAACGTAAATATAATTAAATATTTCACTTTAAAATATGAGATTATGGCCATATCTCAAGAACCTTCAATTTTGCTGATACTGGCATGTTTTATATATTTTTCAACTTAATTGAACTATTTTTATTACGTAGATACAATAAAAATAATTTAAAATATAAGGTGCATAAATTTTTTTCATTCAAAAATAATAATTTAAACCAAATTATTTGTAAAAAGAGAAAAAATTCCTTTTTGATAATTGTTACTCAGTGACATTTCAAATTTTCATTGACTACTGTTAAAAATTCAACATTAATTTGAATGGTTAAGTGCAGATTTTTCTTGGGGGTGGCACTTTCGGGGGTGTAAGGTCACGCCACGAATGTGAAATGCGAAACTAGGGGGTGCAAAAATTCCAAAACTAACAATGACCAAAATTATTGCAAAACTACAAGAAAATCAACTTACCGTAACTAACTGGTTCTCAGTGCCCCTCTAGTGTGTGTGTGCGTGTGTGTAAGGTCTTATAAACTAATAAGCTAAAACAACTATGCAATTTACGTTAATCAAGTACTAAATCAAAAAAGCTAGCAAAAAATCTAGTAGCAAAGCAAGACAAATCGCAAGCATATATGCGAACATGTAATTATTTAACCTAATTAAAAACGATCAATTTTTCTACTAATTATTTATTAAAAATAAATAAAGCAAGCATAGTTGTGGACAGAACTTATTCTAGCAGTGAGTGGTCGACCAAGCAAAGTACCAAGACAAAGATTTTATGTGCAAAATTATAAGCGAGATTTTATTAACAATGAAAAACAGCCTTATACAAAATTGTTTAACAAAAGAAAAGTTGTTCGAATTGCGTCAACAAGAAAATACATATCAAAAATAAGGTTTTCTCCAAAGGTGACAAAAGCAAATTGTAAATTGTAAATTTTTTACAGAGCAAGTAAACTTATTATAAACAAAATCAATACAATAATAATTTTTAAACTTTAATAATTCACGCGTTCAAGTAATTTTGTATAAACCAACGTTACAAAATTCGCTCAAAACTTGCAGTTTGAAATAAAATAAACTGATGAAAAAAAAAGTATGATACAAAAAACTGATGCAGAATTTACTAAAAATTATTATTGTAAAATACTTAAAACTAATAGAAATTTTGAGGTATAAATTTTATTAATTGTTATTAAACTAAAGCATACAAATAGAACTCGCAGAAATTTTCGATGGCGTGAAGCCACAGCCGGACAAAACAACCCGGGAAGAACACGAGGGAAACCGTCTGGTTTGTGAAAAACGAGGTATTCCTCTAGAGGCTAAGGATGGTGGATCGGCGAAGTGCCAACGAGGCTTGCCACTCAACCGGGTATGGAAAGGAAAAATAAAGGTACCTGATGTCTGCACTGGATCTCGCGAACATATCTGCCAAATCCCAATAGCCACGTGCAGCTGAAAAAGCAAAAGCAACAAAGAAAAAATAAGCGGAGGAAAATTAAGGCAGCTATCTGCAATCACGTCATGGTCGTCACTGAGCTCTGCGTGTGCTTGCTAACACTGTCCCAACGCCGCTTCTTCTCCTTCTTCAGTCGGTTCACTGGAGGTGGTGAAATTTTGGAGTGGAACCTGGTCCCTTTCAAGTAAAGGACGAGACTAGGAAAAACAAGGACGTGAGATGTCACGCGTTTTTTCCAAAAAAAGATACAAAAATGTCACAGTAGCAGAGTCTAATACCTAATAATAAAACTAACTTAAAATTAACGTATAAACTAAACACTACGAAATAGTAACTTCAAATGAAATTTAATAATCAGAAATTAATCAGATCTATTAAATAAATTATCTAGTTTTAATTGTTGAAAAATTTAAAATTATATAAGCATGCTGAAAAAGTTATTTTTAAAAAATACGTATTTTAATGAGATTTGTTAATTTTCATATGAGTCAAAAAATTAAGAAAACTTATATTAATTTAACATATTTTATAAAAAGATAATGATATCATAAAAGTTCATTTTTTTATGAATTAGAACCATTTTTTATTTCTTACAAATAAACCTTTTAATCATAAATTATTTGAAGGTTGATGTCAAGTGTCACTTCGTGGAGGTTACAATTTTTTCCGTTACGTTAATTATTTCAATATTAGGTACGTTAAATAAACACAAACCTACGAAAAACTATTACAATTAAACAAATATATTAATGGTTTAACAATAAAAACTTATTTTAGATGCTATAATCAGCTTTTGAAAATGTTTCATTTTTTCGTTACGCTTTCTGTTTCAAAAATTGGATTATTAATTGTATAACTTATTTCATTTTAAACTATTTATTTTTTAAGAATATTAATGATTATAAATTTTATCATAGAGAAAAATTGTTGGCATAAAATAGTACCGTTAAACGGGGCGAGTCTACCCATTTTTGTTGTATTTGAATTTTACTGTTGTAATTCTTAAATGAACTTCTTTTACTGATAGAATACTTAATGTAGATTGAAATGAAGATATAATTATAGTAGTCCCAACTTTTATTACCTATCTGAAGTTGTTTCAGCCACATGTAGGAACTCGCTTTGTATGAAAATTTGGCAAAGATTTAGTTGGTGGTTCACAAATATATTATTTTATATTACTTTTCAGATTTGTGTTACATTGTGGACATTTTTGAGAGTAAATACTGATATATTTGAGATCAAAATAACTGATCAGTATGTAAGTTTTATTGATATATAAGCTAAAGTCAAGAGATAGTGGGCGAGTCTACCCACTCTTTATAACGTTTAAATAAACTATGATATTACATTTTTAGCAATTTTTTCTGTAAATATAATCATTTTAACTATGTTTAATTGTATTTTTTATATTTACATGAGTTTATTTACAGTTAATGAAATAAGTGATCATTTTTTTGAGATAAATAAGTTATAAAATTAAAAAAAATATATTTTTGTATACTAAACTGTAGTAAAATATGGTTATTTATATTGTTGAAAGTCAATATTGTTGAAAATCAGACTCGCTAGTCAATTTGCAAACACTTTTACATAAATACATCACAAAAAGGAACATACCAATAATTTTTGAAAAGTATTTTACGGATGTAAAGAGGGATAAATGACGATTGAAAATCACTTAATTAATACAATTTTTCAATGATTTTATTAAAAAATATACTAAGTAAATGTTTAACAACTAGAAAGATGGGTAGACTCGCCCCGTTTGACGGTACCCTAAAATCCGCGTAAAATAAAAAAATTAATTTTCTCTACCAATTTCCATATTTATGTGGAATAAAATAATTCATAAAATAATAAATAATTCGCGTAAAATTATTATTTTTAAAACACAATTTGTTAATAGAGAGACGAAAGGTTTGTGAATTTTAATGAATTTTTTAATGGCTAATTAAACACAAATTTTATCAATGCTGTTCATAAACTTTTTGTTACAAATGAAGTTGAAAAGTTTTTTCTGTTTTTTTTTCTTCATTTTTCATTTCTCGATAAATCAATATAAATATTCATATACATATGAAAATTCCAAAAATACAAGACCTACATATATTTCAAAAAAGGTGAATATGTTTTCAAAAATGTTTATACTGTTTATATCGTCTTTTACAGACGAAAATTACAATTTATAACAACTATAGAACTTTGCATGCGTTCAAAATAACCCGCTTCAAAATAACCCGAATTCAGAATAACACGAAATTCAATATTTTAGACAATTTTCAACGATTTTATGAAAAAATGTACAAAAATTTTGTATTATTTATAAAAAATTGATATTTAAAAGATGATTACAAGCAAACGGCTGGTTAAATTCGAAGTAGTTTTATAATAAAATTAAATTTTATTATAAAATATATTGAAAAAATCATGTTTGAATTAAAATATAAAAGATAATTTTAGACAAATAATAACATTATTTTAAACGTGCAAATATTAAATGTCATTTAATTAATAGTCGATATTATGTCCTGTATAAATAATTATAATACATATATTTTTGTAACTCAAAATGAATGAAAAAGTCATGTTAATAATGCATGAAAAGCATTCTAAAGCATACTAAATTCTGATTATACTATTATTGCCAATAAAACCTCGAAATCAAAATATAGATAACACTAACACACACACCCACACAAAATTTCAATGTTCTAATAGGGATTTATTTTCAAATATATTTGTCATAAAATCGTTATTTTCACAAATTATTGTCATACATTTGTTAAAAAATGATTCAAAATTCATATTAATAAATTCCTTTCATTTATGTTTTGTCTTCATTAATTAGCATTTGAAATCAATCGACATAAAAACAACACAATGAATTATAACAGAAAAATTAAATTTCATTAACCAATTTTAAAATTATAAGCAATATAATTTTTCACATTATATACATTTTACACTTCCAGAAAAGTTAGTTTTCGATCTTAAAAGATGTTTCATCAACACCAGACAGGTCATTAATAGTGTACCTCTCTCGCGCAAGAGCTCCAAAAACCCCGTTTTTTGGTGTTTTTTGATATTTTGACAAAGTTCACATCAAAATATAAATAACATCAAGGTTTTTATAATGAGAAAATATGCCCTTCTAACGGACCCATAAATGACAAGTCATTTATTTTTTCATTACAGAGCACAGAAAATGTTTAAAATACGTATTTTCGTCTATTTTTTATGTTTTCGTGATATTTTCATTTAAATTGGATACATAATGGCAAAATCATGTTAATAATCATAAGAAAATGGGTACACAGTGTCTTTTTAAAATACTCTTACATGATTAGTTATATACTATTATTTTATTGGAGTACATAAAAAATTTCAAAAATATGTATTTTGGACATTTTTATGCTTTCATAATTAAAATTAGAAAGTTAAGTTTATTTCTTATGCTGGGATAGAATAAAAATTGGATAAAAACATATTACGAGATCATTTTTCTTACCGATTTTTCCTAAAATATTTCAAAATTATTAACACAGTTTTACATTTTGGTATCGGATTTGAAAAAAAAAATATCGAAATTCAACAAAAAACGTATTTTTGAAATTTTGTGTGTACTTCAATAAAATAGTACATGGCTAATCATGTACGAGTGCTTCAATAGGACCTATTTTCTTATGATTTTGACATATTTTGTTTTTTACATATTTTGTCATTATGTATACAATTTAAATGAAAATATCACGAAAACATCAAAAATAAAATAAGTGAAAATTTGACTTATTGAATAAGTAGGCGGCTCTGGACTTATTAATAAGTGAATTTTCAAGATTTATTATTAAGATTTAGAGAGCATATTTAATATATAAATCATCTGTGCTTAAATGTGTGTGTGATAAACCTAAAACTCCTCTCTACAAATTTATAATAATTACTTCTAATATGTTATAGTAATTATAAAACCGGTTATACTCAATGGAACGAAAACCGACCAATAATATGATACGGTTAATCACGTAACCCAGTCTGTTAAACTAATGTCATGCGTCGTATTGTAACTAAATGCCGAATGCAAAGCAGTCTTCTGTGTCTTGCTTAACATTGATCGAACTACTGGCAAACCTAACAATAATTGATAGCATACGAGCATTACCCGTTGTTTGCATTTGAGCCGAGAATACAGACAAATCGATCCTCGCATACAAAGCGTGACGTGCAGATGTGTTACACCGAAAATACAAAACGTTTCGTCTTAGGTCGCTGGCATAAGCTTGTATTAATGCGTGAATAGATTTAAAGGCTTTCTTAGCGAATTAATGAGAGCGCTGTTTGCCGCGCATGAAAACACACACAAGCGTTCTCCAACTGCTAGTCGTCTATTCAGCCAAACGAGAACAATATACATGTGTGTGTGTGTGTGTGTGTGTGTGTGCATGTGTTATTGCGGTGCTGTGTATTTTTGAATTACACAACCGAAGTATTTCAATAAATTGTGCTTTATACATTCGCGCATTTCGAGATTTCATCGATAGATCGAATTAATCCTCTCGTTGCGCTTCATTATTTTATACATTCATGACGTTTGCGTAGCGATTCCCGTTCGACTAGAAAACGAAAACTATAAAAATTGACGTTATTGCATGACGTAGCAGCTTCTTTTCACTGATTCGCAATGCAAGTTTCCCAGATATTTCTTTTGATCTGAATAAAACAACGTCAGCAGACGAAAAACAATTTTCATCGTTGCACGCTCGTGGCGTACTTGCCTCTCGGCGGACTCAAAGGTTTCGAATGTAAATGAAAACAAAAGCTTCTATTAGATCGGTCTGCGAAAGAACGAGATAAAAGCGAACGAACAAAGAGAGCGACGAATGAAAACCAAAGTCCAAGTGGGCAGAAAAAACATACAAACGGTTGCACGAAATAAAATATAAAACATTAATAATTAATAAATAAAATAAAAACTTATGCCAAAACATATTTATTCGAATTGACTTTTGAAGGCTCTCTTGCAGCTTTAAATCCATGGATCTGATATTAGATTCCCGTGTCAATCAATGCCGGCACCGATGACAGAAAAGCACCGCGGATTATTAACATGACTAACTACATGGCAAAGAAGTGTCAAAACAGATTAGCAGACGCGCCAAGCAAAATTATAAGTGTCACGTTCGGCTGAAAAATTGGTGCCCGTTAACGCTAGATGAATTTCAAGCCCGCAGTAAGACCGGCCGTGTTAAACTACGCAAACGTCACCTTAAGAAGGGACAAATTGAATTGTACAATTAAACAAAAAGGCTCGAATGAGGGAATTTCGTTGCATTAAAATTATGACGAAATAATCTGCACCCTTGTGTGTCTGTAAAAAAAGCTCGTTGTAAGATAAAAAATGCAGCTGTTAATTTGGCCTCTGCAAAATGATATCGCGTTTTCAGAATCAAGTCGGGCTCTTAAACTCATACATAGCCATGTCATTTAGCGATACAGAGAAAAACACCTTACTGAAATTCAATCAGATTATAAATGACCGTAGAAATGGAACAACAATATTTACAACAGTTTAAAATGTGAATTACAATATTTTTTGCTTGCAATTTTTATTGCACATCCGATGTGTATTTGAAGAAGATACATATTTTATGTTGCATTCCATGTCAAATGTGCAACTACCCAAAAATAATTGTTTAACTGTCAAATTGAAATTTAAAAATTTAATATTAATTTATAATACAATTTAAATTTATTTTACATGAATTGAAAGCTCTTGAAATATAGAATAAGGTACATTAATTTGCTTTTATATTAAAATTCAATAAGTTTGTGAAAATGCGCAAGTAAAAAAAGAAACAATTTTTTCGTTTAACCCGACTGGATAAATTTTAATGAAATTTACCTTGTTTTATTTTATATTAACTGCAACATACTTGATTTTGAGGATGGGAAAATATTTCGTTAATAAAATACAACTTTTAATAGTATTTACAAAAATATTGTTGGTTATAAATAACATTCGAAAATCAAATTGATAGTTCTTCATCTTTCTTCGTTATTTGTATAAATGTTGTATCTTATAAACGAAATATTTTTCTATCCTCGAAATCAAGTTTATTGTAGTTAAAATTTCAAATAATAAAACATGTTAAATTTTATTAAAATTTATCCGGATTAAACAAAAGAATTGTTTCTTTTTTTACTTGCGTATTTTAACAAACTTAATTAATTTTAATACAAAAACAAATTAATGTATCTTATTTTATATTTCCAGAGCTTTCAATTCATGTGAAATAAATCTAAATTTTATTACATATTAATATTAAATTTTTAAATTTCAATTTGACAGGTAAATACTTTTTGTTGATAGTGGCACGTTTGGCATGGAATGCCCCATATTTCAAAGTAAAGTGAAGAAAATACATCTTTTATTTTTTGTTTTTCACGTTAATTAAGCAAGTTTATCACTCAAATCTTAAATATATTCATTGAAAAGTTGATGAAAGTTTTTTGTACTCAAGATTGTCATCATTAAAAATAAAGTTTTTTCAAACTTATTTTTGTCACATTTGCTATCAGAATATTGAATCGTGACTCAATGTTTGTCATAATAGATTTTGCCTTTACTTAATAAGAAAGCGATCGATTTCACAGATTAACTTAACACAAGTTAATCCTCTTTGTTCTTCTTCTATTTTTTGTTAGCAAAAATTAAACAATTGGTTTTACGAAAGTTTCGACACAATGAGTGTAAATGTGTTGATTATTTTGTAGAATTGCAGTTAAGAAAAGCCTCAATTTTGAAGCGTGAGAGTCAGAATCTTAGCTGACCTTTTGATTATAAGTTACTCTCACTGACTGGTTTCCCATGGTAACCCACGCATGAACCAGAGTTGACACAACAAACGATACAGTTACAGTTGGCTGAATGTGACACGGTCAGAATTGAAATTCAACTTAGGCATATGATTGATCAATCGGTCAATCACTTTTGTTGTGCACACAAGTAACACTAGTAGTTACGTCAGCCTTTAATCATTATGCGTTTCTGTTACTAACTTGTCGTGTCACCGTCTGATAAGGGATAATAATACAGCTTCTACGGTTCAGACACAGGAGAGATTGATACGTTAATTTGAAACATAAGATTGAAACAGATTAACGCTGACTAATTATTTTAATGACCTATTGCGTAAACCACTTAGCAATTGACAAATCAAAGTTATTGTTTAACTTCAAACAATGTAACTTTTTCTTTGTATTAGTTGCCATTTTAAAATCTTGGGTAATAGAATATTGAACATTAACTGATTTTTTTATTAATAATTGTATAAAAGAAAAATATATGCACACTTTTGTTAAAATAAAAGTAATTGACTTTTTTCTACCCGCAGTATTACTTTTAATTTAAAAAGAATATACTCCAACCAGTATTTTAATCAAAAATGATTTTGCTGAATGGATGCACCTTGCACAAAAGCATAGACTGGTGAAATAATGCAGTTCATAAAATTTGTGCCTTCATTTCTCTTTATATTCAAGCATGCTCTGTAAATTGATTATGCATTATATTAAAGTAATTTAGTTTTACAAACGAAAAATGTGAACAATTTTTGAGAACAAATAAAATTTTGTATTGACACACAGAGTACATTTTTATTTTGTAATTGAATAGTTTTAATCACGTCCGCAGACAACACTGATGAGTCACATTTCTTCTGCATTAACGGAATAGCATTGTTTTCAGTTGAGACTGTATTTTAAAGCAAGTAAGATGTATATTTCATTAAGTGTCAGCCTGAGTTATTTGCGATTTAACACTATACAGTGTTTTAGAATACATATTTAAGACCAAACGTAGCATGATATTCATTAAATCAATAGTGTATGAGAGTATACTGCAACACGACTACTGGATGAACTTTTGAATTATACATACATACATGTGTACTTTGTGTACGAAGATCAACTGATGTAACTGTCACTGTATAAATACAGACATTTTTATTTAGACGTTTTAAATTATACAGTGTTGGAGAACACTTCCTTTGTTTTACATCTTCATCACTTGTTTCATATGTAAATTAATGAATATGTTTTCGCAATGTATGAAGGAGAAAATTATTTCACTATTATGAAAATCAAAATTTCATGCTAAAAAAAAGCTTTTTTATAACTCTATTATGCTTATAATAAAAACTTTGTTATTAAATTTGCGAAAATTCATTTATAATTATGTTATAAAATAATGATTTTACAAAAATCTTCTACAATAATATATGTAATTTGCGTGGGAGTCGGTCACATATTGGAACACTTTTAACGATAATAGCATTTGTACTATATATCTTTTCACCTGCTATTATCTGTGTGAACTGTAAAATTCCATCAATTGTGCACCTGCTGATAACGTACATTCAGCAGAGAGACAAAACAATAGTTATGTAATTTCCTCTAAAAATAAAATTTTAAAATGTCAATAGTTCAAAGCAATTTGACAATTCTTTTTTTTGTCAGCAACGAAAGTTCACAATATTTAATTCAATAACTTTTGTAATACTTTTCCCTTTATTCTTTTACGATAAAACTTTCAAGAATATTTTTATGTTAATTTTCCCTGCACCAAAAAAATGAGATCAGTGTATTTTATGCTATCAAGAATTTGGAGATAATAGACTTAATAAATAACTTCGCGACTGTTCTACTTTTTTTTGCACTAGTTGAATCACATAAAATTTGTCAATTGTTTGAGGTATGTGATCATGAAGAGTACATTTTTCTTTCAAACAGCGATTCCTAGATAAATTGCTGATAACGACAATGTCGCTCGCGGATTGGGAAGTACCTTTGGGAAGTTTTACTCAGTCGAGTGTTCCAGAACCCAGTTGCGCCAATAGATCTCCGCTAAATCTCGATTGGAATGGAAAAGAACATACGTTCGCGAAAGCCATCGTTCGCCATTTTGGCTTCGATCCCTCTGCCAGAATGGTACCAGACTGTAATCTTTATCTCAACATATTGGATCTGCCGAAAATCCATTGCAAAATTACCTCGCAATTTCCGAAGACAAAGAAACTCTCTTTCTATATATGATATAGACATATCGTGTCTTTATAAAATCACGGCAGGTCAATTTGTTGTTTACAAAAAGAAAATTCTTTCACATATATTTTATTTGTACACAAAAATTTTTTACTTAGATCATTTTGAACGATTCATCATTGTTAATTTGACTCTGCTTTAAAAGTATCTCTGTGTTTGTTACGAGCCGCAAATTACCCCTATTTGAATGGGAAAACGCGAATACCTGACTCGCAACACGCCTACACACGTGTGCAGTTTGAGTTTAAAAGATAAACATAGTCTGTGTATGCGCGAGTTATCGAACCAACCACATTCACGTGCACGTTTGTCTTTAGAAGAATCGCGCCGAGTCTACAATTTAAGTAACTTTCACCATTTCCGCGAAGCCACGAAGCGAATGTTTCATTCATTTGTCGTGGTTTTTCGACGATTTGAATAATCAGTGACACAATTCAAAGTTAACGAAACAAACGCAAATACAATTATTGCTGTATACGAAAAAGCAATGAATCTACCGCTGTTTCATGTCCGAAACATTTGTTTCGAAATGGTTTCTGGCTGATTTGACCCAGTTTACTATTGTACCAAAGAGGTACAATTATTTACAAGTGGGATCCATAATACATCCGGGCAATTCGTTGAACAATCCTTAATTAAAATATCACGAATTTTTTTTCTCTCTCTCTCTCTCTCTCTCTCTCTCTCTTTCTTTACAAACAAACGATAAAATATATAGTAATGCAATTATGGTTCATTGTTTCCACATTCGAAGGTAAGGTAACGATCATAATCGGGGTAATTATTCATCGTGTCTTCTCACGATTTCGCGCGATCGCTTGAACTTTAAGAAAGAGAGAGAGGCAGTAATGTCGGTTATGGGTGTGCACGAGATTTCGCGCATGTCAGTGAGCGCGTGATCGTGCAGACACAAACGCTCGGGTGTAGAAGGAACTTTCACTGAACATTATTAGATACGCATTGGAATGTAACTACCGTACCCTACAGCAGTCTATCTCAGCCCATGAGTCACGCAGAATCGATCCCAGAATTACACAATCGATCCTTTAGCTCATCCTCACGTACGAAAATGCACTTTAATTATCATATTCTTCGTTAAATCTTGATTAATTCAACATTAGCTAAATGAAACTTCGATGCAAATTGAGCATTGGTCAAGTGTAAGCGATTTAAATAGATTTGCTATTTTACTGTACGTCAATTATTGTACGATAATGCAAATTTTTTCATTAAATTAAGATTTTCAATTAATTCAATGTTCTGTTAGAAAATTATTTAATTTCTTCTGTAGTTTTAAAATTTTACAGATTTTCTGTAACATAAAACAAGAAACTTTGTTTATTTACATCGGTTTGTCGAATAATAATAGTATTGGAATAGTAGTCAGACAATTTTATCAATATGTCACACTATTTATAATTTTGTATGAAAAAAGTCAAACATCAATATATAATAGTTTAATTCAATGTTGATTTTCTACACTGGTCAATTCAATTCAAATTACCAGTATATTTTGCTGTCCCGAGCAAAAGATTTATATCAAGTGAAATGATATTTTTTGCTTCACCTAATACAATTGCTATAAAATATTAAAACATTTACATAATATTTTTTTTCTACATCTCATATGGTCATATTTTATTGCCGTACAAAAATAAGGTAATAAAGTATTATGTTTTATAGGGTATTCATAATAGTACGTACATGTACATATTTTCTTTTTTGTTTTATCGTCTTTTAATATTTATTGCATCAGCAAAAAATTACATTACAATCAAAATGTCTATTCATTCATGAATTAACGTCATCTGATGCCGTTTGAAAGGTATATAACGTGAATTTAAAATAAATTGAGAAACCATAAAACAAGTTTATTTAAATCATATTTATTTTCCAAACTGTAATCGAAAATGTATCATAATAGACAATAAGGTACAACTTTTTTATACACACTCGCCATACATACACACACATATATATATATAGATATGCATGCGTATGTTAATCCGAACGATATGGAAAGAAAAAATATCAATGAACGTTTTCATCGTTTTTGCATAAAAGTAGTGAAACAAAAAGTAAAATTTGCACGTTTATTGTTACAGTGAATCGCGAAAAAAATAACGAAAAAATGAGAGAAAAAAATCATGCAAATCAATAACATATAAGACGGCAAAATCTCTCGCAGACATCTGCTGTAAGAGTTCTCTCTTTTTTTAGAACGTGCATAGCATCACCGAAAAATAATCCGGCAAAAGAAAAGATATATTCTTCATATGGAAGCGATCATGGCGTGCATAATCGTGTTTGTATACATATGCGCACGCGTGTACGCTGTACGACATCGGAAGTCGAAGTGGCAATCGATCGTTTAACCGCAAAAGACTTCTGTATGCCGGCCAATCCCTGCTTATAGGCGTCTTATATGCGTGGAATCAAAGAGGCCATACGATACACGTCATGCGATACACGTTGACTCAGCTGCACTCGGACTCGACAAACTGGACTCGTTTCCTGTTTGGTCGCTACATGAATTAGTTACTATTAGCACTCTGTATTTGCCTACCTTGATGCGAAAGCTATACTTTCCCATTTTTTATAATTCATATTTGTAGCGAACGATGCGACCAACATTTCAGTACTAATGAATCGTGACGCGTGTCCCAACAATATCAGTCTGACGTTCGATAGCCAACTTTCGCTTATTTTAATTAAAAGCGCACATGTCACTTTCCGTTCAAGAGAATTTCCAACCAGATGAAAAATAAATGTATTAACTGAAAGAGTCGCATAATTATATTACAGATGATTTTA
>JABFPM010001001.1:0-23235 GCA_022817325.1 Idris sp. 1 HC-2018 | reverse complement strand
TAAAATGTAATACAAAATATTGAAAATAAATTTTGTTAAATGTAATTCTAAAAGTTGTTTATGAAGTAACCCAAATAAAATTAAAATAATATAAAACAAAAAATTTAATTCGTCATTCTACGATTAATCAATTGCTTAATTGCTTAATTTTCATTTCATATTTCAAACATAAAACTCTGAAAATATTCAATGTTCCTTTTCCTCACATAATAAGACCACTCGAACAAATATACAACTTACCCTTCAAGTACTCTCATGGCTCAGTGGTCTAGTCGCTTGATTCCCACGCCAGAGACTAGGGTTCGATTCCGTGCCCAAACGATTTTATTTCTAAAAATTGTGACGTCACATATCGACAACGCTAACGCGAGGAGAAGGGGGAGGGGTTAGTAGAAAGGGGGGGGGGGAAAATGATGGAAACAATTTTTATTGAAACATTATTATTGGAATAATAAAACATAGGTCACCTACAGCAGAAGAACGTAAAAAGCGTTAGGTGGAAAAAAGATGAAATTGCTTTCATGTATACTTTACCTGTTGTTATTTAAAGTATAAAAAAAATATATTTCCCGGATTAATTTGAACAAATTAAGATTTTTTGATTTATAAGACAGATTAAAATCAAAAGTACCTGTAATGAAAAAACTAAATTATGATGTAATATTTTATAATTATATAAGCTTGAGTCTTTCTAAGTTGGTTACATAATTCTCAACTAAAACATATTTTTCAATATTTAGTTGTATTTGTAGAAAAATATTTATCTATATCAAATGTAAAAAAGTAGAAAATAATGACTAAGAATTTTAAGGCCATGTGTCAGAGAAAATAAACGTTTTGAGCTTTCACGACAAGAAATAAATTTATTTCAATGTCGAGCAACCTAACTGTTCTTTGTAAATGCATCATTTTCATTTTTGGATTAAGACTCAGTGATATGTATATGAAAAAAACAATTTATTTGAAGTAATCGAATTGAAAGAAAAACAATGCTTGGAAGAAAAATTGCGAATTGCAGATAGCGCCATGAACTTTAAATCTTCCATCAATGGGATTGCCCTATAATTACCGCATCGATTATAAATTTATGTAGTTACTAAATTACGGGTGCTGGGTTGACTGTGGATATGCGTTCAAATATAATGTAAAGATGTGTATTCGCGCGATCATGTCTTTATTACATTGTGCAGCAAAGTTTCCAATCATCGCTGTTATAAACCACGTTCATTTTACCACCTCTGCTGTTCATGTATTTTTTTTTTTTTTACATTTTTTCACCAGGGGTATTAATCTCAACAACTGGGGTATCTTTGAGCCGGTTTTTATCAGTGACGTACAAATTAAAACCTTTATTTGATCATTCTTTTTATCTTTTCTTCTAACATTACTGCATTTGGGCCATGTTATTAAATTCATTCTTTTGAACATTAATTTGACAGATTAATTTTTTAAATTTTAATTTGTTATCTTAAATAAAATTTGTATGCTTTGTTGCAATTTCATGAAATATAAATATAGCTTAAGTACTTTTAAATACGTTTTAAAGGTTCAAGTAAACGTTCATACATCGTTGAAAGGCTTACAATTTTTTTTTCTAAAGACAATAATTTATTACATACAATGTATTAATATTTATTTAAAGCAATAAATATCCTTATTCAAGCATATTCAAGTTTACAAAGTAGAAATGATAAATTGAAAAACAAATTTAAAAACGTTCTAACCACAGAGAAAAAACTATTGCAATCTATCCCAGTGTATGGACATTTAACTCCTGAGATCGAACTGTAACAGATGGTTCAAATACTATGTTAACATCAATGCATTTATATATTTTCTTACAACATCACTTCACCTGTAATCATACGATACATAACATATTAATTAAATTAAATGATCTTACAAGAAAAAAAAGAAAATAATGAAATAAATGCGAAAGTTATAAATCTAATATTACAAAAAATTTTACACGCACAGGTTTTTAATAATTCACGTGAGAATTTAATAACAATATTAATTGTAAATGATTGATCGAATAATTAGTACTGTGAATAAACTGCAACACAATTTAATCAATTAAAAAGACGTTTCATTAATTTAAATATCATTTAATTGGTTGAACAAATATTAGATAAAATCGAATATTTTCTTTCATTAATCATATCTTACATAAAATAACTTTTTTTATATAGTCTTAAAAGTGAAACTTCTCATATGAAAAACAATTTTTGCATTCTTTTTTTCAACCTATTTACAATGTCATAATCCATTAATTGATGGTTGAAAACACAATTCGCATTTTATTTCCTTTTTTTATCATTAGCGGTACTCTCGAATTTTTGCGGGTAAGTTGGTTCGACATTGGCTGACACTTAGACTTTCAGATGCAGGAGCAAGGTAACTTAAAGCCGTCGCATTAATGAATGATCCCTCTGATCTGGATCACGATTCGAGAGGCTTATGTGTTTTGCGCAACTGTCATGCAGCGAACATTGTCCCTACTCATATTGTGTTTTCATAGCCATAAGAGCGACAACCTCATGCGTATTCCGGGTGCGCACGACATTTTGCGATTTTCTGCCGAGATCACATCCATCAAAGTTCATATCAGTTTAAACCGGAATAGCTGTCCGGAGTTATCCATTATGCGAACGAAACGAAGGTCTTGTCACATACTTCACACGATCACCAGATCGATCTTCGGCCAGTGCGGAAGAACACACCTTTTGTACTTCCCGTAACGAGTTCCAAGCAGCACCGTGGCGTTGATATATGCGAGACATAACGTTATTTACAGACCGTTTTTAATGCATTTAATTGATGAGTCATAACTTTTATATTCAAAACAATTAAGTTTATATAAGAATAATGACTTGATTGAATATTTAAAGAATATAAAAATATAACTTTTTGTTAGTGTTTTACTAATAATTATAGTAATTTTCTTTATATGATTATATTAATAATCATATTTTAGAATTTTTAAGTATAAAATATGTAATTTCTAGAAAACTGGTTAAAAAAGATCAACATTATTGCCAGGAATGTCATCAGTCTCCCGGAAATCAATAAGTCATTTTATTCGTTCGATTTTCTCGTCTAATTTTCGATCATATTACGGCAGTGTGTGGTAATTATTTACGGTACGCATAGAATACAGTACACTGCGCGTTAGTTTACATGTAAGAAAATAAATTATCATTTGTGGTTTAAGCAACCGAAGACGTTTCGTGCAACCACAACCTTTTTACAGACTTCAAACTGTTTGAAATTCTTAATTACCCATTATTTTTAATTAATAAAATGTATCATTTTCATCAATTTTATATTTTATAAACACATCTTTTGTTGGTTTTATTCAACAGCAAATTGAAGTAAAATATTCGCGATTTCTAAATTATTATTTACAAAGTATACATTTTATGAAGTATAATAAATCGATTGAAAAAAAATTTTTTTTTTGGACCAAAATTTTTGTTAACAATGAACAAAAAAGAACTTGATATTTGGGTTCAAGTAATACTTTTATATAATGTATTATATAATAAGATTCATCGAAAAAGAATCTAAAATATAGCCAGTTATGTATTACAGGCATATCTAATCGGGCCATCATAAGGTATTATAGCTCATAAGTTTCTTCATGCCTCATCGGACTATCAACGATGCTCTACGTTACATTTTAATAATGCATTTAAATAGAATACCTCATTAAGCCAACTAATCTTACAAAAAGATATTTTTAAGCATCTAAATGCAAATTTTTATTCGTATTTAGATTTCCTAATAAAATTCCTGGTTACATACTAGAGAATCCCATCCAAGATGTCACATCAATAATTTGCTTTCTATCTCACAGTTCACAAATTTAAAATTGCAATACAATCAGAAGAATATTATATATATGTATACATATTTTAATATAAATTGAAAAATAAGCAGATAAACGAGATTTTTCAAATCTTTACTAATTACATTCAGCTTAAAAAATTTTGTGATCATAATAGTCTTGATTATTCTTTATAAAGATCTAGAATGACGAAAGTGTTTGGCTTGCAAAAATCTAAATACAAATGTTTTTTCCTATCTGATCAAAATCATGGTAAAAAACCTATAAATGACGTTCTATCTACACGATGTCACATAAATTTCTTTTATCTCTCTTTCTCTTCTCGATGATCTAACATATGTTAGATTTATATCTGAACCAGTATTAGGATTAAAAAAGAAAAGATATCCCTTTTTACGAAGACAAAGAAGTCAACATAACACCTTCGAATTTCATTAATCATTTTTCAGAATAATATCTTTTAAGCTAACTACTTTTCATTCAACATAATATTTTGAAAAAAAATATAACACATTTTGAGTAGGATTATGGTAAATGTTCCAACGATTAGCAACGTAAGAAGTTTAAATAAGTAAAAACAGATTAAATTTATCACAAATAATTATATTACGACGTAGAACAATCTTTTCATTATTATGGAAGTTAATGATATTTTTTTCAGTTCAACATAAGGAGAATCTAAAAATACAACAAAATTCAAGATTAAATTAAAATCTGAGATTTTTTGGCTGAATTTTAGAATCTTAAGATGATGCCAAAGTCAAACTAAGTTTGTCTCATTCTCTCATATCTTAGTTGTCTTCTGCCTATCTCTTTTGCTCTTTAATGATTTCGGCATCACCTTAAAGCATCGATTTTTCAATTAAAAAAGACCTTGCCCAAAAGTTTTCAAAGATTTTTGATTGAAAGTTTAGTAGATCTAACCTAACTTCAATAAGACTTATGTAATTTTTGAAAATTGATATTTCTACAATCATGAAGTAAAAATACTTCAAATTTTTAAACAAATTTTAAAATATTTTCAAATAGGGCAACTTTGCACCTTAGATAGAATTTTGCACTAGACTCTAATAATGGTTTAATAAAGTTAAATCAAATATCCGTAATGAAAATGAGATATTTAAACACTAATTATCTAAAAACGTGTTAATGATATAATTTGTAGAATTATTAATTATTTTTTGAAGATGTTGTAAAGTTGCATCCAAGGTGCAAAGTTGCTCCATTTGCAGAACTTTAAATCTTTTGCACCTGTTCTACTGAATTTCTCTGATACCCATGAATAGTACCAAGTCCTTTGAACCATTATTTAAGGGTTTACAATTAGCGCAAAGATCACATTCTTTATACATACACTTTTTGTATGTATATATCACAGCAAATCGATTCAACATATGATTGTACATTTTTAGCCATTATTAATTTATGATAACGTAACTTGTCGAATACAAATTTGAAATTTACGTGCTCTTTACACAAACATGTATCTCTAACTGAAAATGTACGTGGCAAAACCCAGGATGGTCGCAACTTATAAAACAGGGTTCTACTAATTTTATGTTTAGATTCCTTACAATACTTTTTATCTAAGTTGTCCAATGTGTCACTTAAATACCGCTTTCTTTTTTTTAATTTATTTTTGGTAATAAAATCGCGAATACCTGGAGCTGATATAGAGTTTTCAACTCGCAAATAAAAATCCACAACCCTTTTTTTAGTATTATATCTTTCGAGAGATTTTTGAGAAGTATTAGACAGTTTTGGTTGTGTACTTCGAAAACATTTTCTGTATAAACTTAAATCTATATTAGAACTACGTTTTTTAAGCAGGTGGGACAAAACAGAACTCAATAAACGTTTATCTTGGCTTCGTAATTTAGAATATTTGTTCCTGATATTATTATAAAAATTAATGCTGTGAGATACTTTACGGACAACGCTTTGTTTTTTGCTTTCATTTGTACTATTTTAAAGCGCTTCTTTAACAGACATTTTTCTAAAAAGTTAATCCGTTTAGTTTGCTTATTAATAATATCTTCCAAATTTCGAACTTTAGTTTGCAATCTCATCTCCTGTTTTCTTGACAGCTTGGTAATATCATTTTGTGACTTATCATTAAGTGTATCTAATTTTATATATTCAGGTTCAATTATTTTTTCTTTGTGGCTCATTAATGACATTAGAGACCTCAAAACTACGTAATGATGCTTTACTACAAATTAAAATACAAATTAATAATAAAATATTAAACTATTGTTGAAAATAATTGTTTATATTCAATTAAAAAAACTAACATTAAAAGTACAAATGAATAATGTTTATTAAAATTTTAGGTAATATAATTTTCATTACCTTTTCAATGTCATTTGTTTGTTAGCATAACATTTTCGGTGATGTTCTTGTTTAATCAAGATTTTCCGTTTTAGGGCAGAAACTTCTCTTTTACTTGGTAATTGTTCTTTTCGTTTATCAGACACTTGAATTGATTCCATTTTTGTTCAAATTTTACGCACAAATTATATTTACAACAATATAAAACTTTCACATTGTTAGAAAAAATATAAATAATGACGGTATAAATAATACGATCGTAACGCCACCTAACAATTTAACAAATTAACTAACAATTGTCAAAAATATTCAGTCGGTAAATAACAAAGATTTAATAAAAATGATAAATAAATCAATCATTAAAAATATTTTCAGGGAATTTTAAGAGACTTCATTTTTTTAAAGGATGTAATTTGATTAAAATTATTCAACCATAAAATATTTTATTTGCAATATAAATAGTACATGTTTTTTTAGTTTTTCAAAAATTCTAGATGTATATTTTGATAAAATAATGATTTATGTGCAATACAATAATAATTTTCAATTTTATAACAAGTATACATGTAGCTCTGTAGAGCGCTCAATTGAAAATCAAATTTGTGATTTTTTTTATGTCGTCGATCTTTGGAAGCTTGTTGGACATTTTTTCCGTATTTGTGACTCCTTTCCATGAAGATTACACTGGGTTTCAAAGGCGTGCACCTAAAATTATTTTTTCTGACTTTTTGAACCGCTAAAGCCATTTTTTGTGGATTTGCTCATATAATATTATTATGTTTTATTCACTCTTAGACATTGTAAAATAAATTAAAATATTTAAAGAAGCAATTCCGTATTTGTTAAGCTCTATTTAGCTCTAAAAATACAATAACCTGTCAAAGCCAAAACTACACTTTTGTAAATAAAAAAAAAGTAAGCCATTGATTATAAATCCAATTCAATATTTAAATAAAGCAATATTAAAACTATAATAATAACTTAACAGTTTAATTTCGAATATTTTTGCAATTAAATACCTTTTTGCTTAGCACGGCAGTATTGGCTACTTTTTTTTATTTTAAGAAAATGCAACTGTGATTAATCTTTACCTTTTTTTACGATAAAAATATTAATTTTGGGACTATTAATAAAAAAATGCAACTTATTTACACAAATGTTCCTTTTTGTATTTTTCAATTTGAAACAAATACTTGTTAATATTTAAAATCTTAAACATATTTGTTTTATTCATTCAATAAAATACATAAAACATTATTATCTATAATGTTGTAATTATAAAGACATTTATTTTTCTCAGATATTTTTTATTATTTTTATTTTTTATAATTTAATTTTTTAAGTAATTACGTAATTCATTTTTGCAATTTTTATATTTACATATTTGTCTTTTGATTTTTGTCATTTTCACTACATATTTAAAAACTTAAATCACAATTCTATTATTATTTTTCTTTTATTTATGGGGAATTCCAAATCAAACGTGCTACTACCCAAAAAAATCTTAGCTGTCGAATTTAATTTTAAAAATTTAATATTAGTAATAAAAAATAGGTTTACTTAATATTATTTGAAAACTCTTAAAATATAGAATATGATACATTAATCTTTTTATGTATTAAAATTTATTATAGTGTTCAAAAAACGTAATTGAAAAGACATTATTTTTCGTTTAATCAGACCGAATGAATACATTCTAATAAAACCTGTGTATTTATTTTAAAAAATATTTATTTAATTTAATTTATTGCGAATCACAAATTTAAAATTTGACGCATAACGTTGTAATAGTGTGATAGAGACAAAATCAATAAACTTACAAAATATAAAAAGAAGAGATGAAAACTAAGTCCGTTGCAGCAGACAGATCACATGTAGAGCCCTGAATATAGCAATGTATAGTGATGACCGTCATGACTTAAAGTATACATCGATTCGTCGACTATTAGATATATTCATTCTAATGTCTGAATCATTGCTTTATATCTTGTCACCATGTCAGTCATTGTCATTATTGGTGAATTGTAAGGTATTTTAGTATATATATATATATTGCGAACTTGTAAAAAAGGTGTGGTGAGGTATACCAAAACACCCGGCTCAGTATTTTTTAAGTATTTAAACCACTGTGCATTTTTTAAATATGTCGATCGGTCATCCAACCGCTTGTGTGATTGATGTCGGTACAGGGTAAATATCTCATTTTTTACATTATTATATTATAAAATACGCAATTTATATTCATCACTAAAACGCAGGTAATTCTTAGTTAGCAAGTTTTTAAAAAAGCAAGAATGATTATTCACGTAAATTTTTACTATTATATTTCCTGCTGTTATTCTCTTTTTAAAATAAATTAAATTTTTATTTTTATACATTTTTTGAACCTTATTTAATTGTTTTTTTTTTTTTTTATTAAAATTTTTTATTTAAGAGTAATTAAATTGCTTAACTTTTAGGTACACAAAGTTAGGATTTGCAGCAAACAAGGAACCGCAACTTGTAATTCCATCGGCTATTGCTCTTAAAGAAACAGCAAAGGTGGGAGATAATTCTTCTATGCGAATTACAAAAGGTGTGGAAGATCTTGACTTTTATATCGGCGATGAAGCATTTGAAGCAACTGGCTACGCTGTTAAGGTAATTATAAAAGTGCATTAAAAATTAAATTAGTTTTTCAATTTATCTTATAAAATATATAAGATTGATAACAAATTGAATGATAACAATTATTTTTAGTATCCTGTTCGTCATGGAATCGTTGAAGACTGGAATTTGATGGAAAGATTTCTCCAGCAATGCATATTCAAGTATTTAAAAGTAGAACCAGAGGATCATTATTTCTTACTGACCGAACCTCCTTTAAATACCCCAGAAAACCGGGAATACACAGCTGAAATCATGTTTGAGTCGTTCAATGTCTCTGGTCTTTACATAGCTGTCCAAGCTGTGCTTGCATTAGCAGCTTCTTGGATCGCCAAAAATGTTGAAGATCGCTGTTTGACTGGAGTTGTAGTCGACAGTGGTGATGGTGTAACCCACGTCATTCCAGTGGTAACAAAAATATTTTAACCATTCGTCAAACATTAACCCTTTCAGACCTGAAATTCAGGGAGCCACGATAATTAATATTTTGTTGCATTTTAGTAATTTACATGGTTTAAATAAGACGTATGCAAATTTTTAGAATTTTTTCTGCATCTCAAAAAATTATGAAGTGTAGAAAAAAATCCATTTTTATCGTTTTCTGCGGGTTTAGGGGTTTTTTACTGCCAATTGTTTTTTTTTTCTCTCTCTATAATTTTCATTACTTAATTATTATCAACTAGTTAAAACCTATTTTATAAATATCAAGCAAAATAAGAACGATTTGTAGAAAAAGCCATAAATCCTATTGGTGCTCACGTACCTTTTTTTATAAGATTTTGGTGATGTTTTTTTACTAAAAAATATCTTAAATTCAAAATATTTCAAAAGAAATTTATGAAATCACTCATTAATTATATAAAAATTATTAATTAAGTGTATAAGATGAAAAAAAAAATTATGAAAAATATGTTGATTACAATGAACGCCGGTTCTGAAAGAGTTAAATAGAAAAAGAAAAAAAGAGAGATTATAAGTTTTACAACATATTTTTAAGCAAAAAGATAAAGCATGTTCTTTTTTATTTAGTTTATTTTTTGGTTTGTAATAAGTATGTATATTTATACTTTTTTAATGTCACAGGCAGAAGGTTTTGTAATTGGAAGTTGTATCAAACATATTCCTATCGCCGGACGAGATATTACTTATTTCATCCAAAGTTTACTGCGTGAGAGAGAAATTGGCATTCCTCCTGAACAATCACTTGAAACTGCAAAAGCCATCAAAGAAAAGTACTGTTACATTTGTCCCGATGTTGCCAAAGAATTTTCGAAATTCGACTCTGATCCAAGCAAATTTCGTAAATTTGATGGCGTCAACAGTATAACGAAACAACCTTTCTCTGTTGACGTCGGTTACGAACGGTTTCTTGGACCTGAAATATTCTTTCATCCAGAAGTGAGTTTCATTTAACATTTCTGAATAAAATTAATAATATATTAATTTACAAGAAAGATTTCCTAAACATGCTCAAATTTATAAAATAGTTATTTTGAAATACTCTTTTATTTTTTAAAAAAAGTAATTTAATTTTAAAATGTACAGTATTTAAAATGTATATATAAATTATTATTATTTTCAGTTTTCCAATCCAGACTTCACCACACCATTAAGCGAAATCGTGGATGATGTAATTCAAAATTGTCCTATCGATGTCAGAAGACCATTGTATAGCAACATTGTACTATCTGGAGGTTCTACTATGTTTAAAGATTTTGGCAGAAGATTACAACGAGACATAAAAAAAACTGTCGATGCCAGATTGGTGCAAAGCTCAAAGCTCAGTGGTGGTCATATTGTGGTGAGAATTATATTTAAATACTTTAAAATATAAATCAAACTTATTTCAATATAATTTATAATTTTTTTTATACTTTTTTTATACTAGCCAAAGCCAATGGAAGTGCAAGTAGTATCACACCACAAGCAACGCTGTGCAGTTTGGTTTGGAGGAGCATTGCTTGCAAGTGATCCAGAATTTTACAAGGTTTGTCATACTAAAAAAGCGTATCAGGAGTACGGACCTTCAATTTGCAGATACAATCCAGTTTTCCGCAGTGTTATATAAACTAATAATTGCAAAACGCGTCGAAAAATCTAATGAAATCTACCGTAAAACTAATATGTCGAAAAATAATACTGACCATTTTTAATTTTTTTTTTTTTTTTTTGAAAGCAAAAGACTTGCGCAAACACATCGTTGATTTTATACATTTGTTAATTAAGAAACTGTTAGAATTAAGAAAAATATTAATAAAAATAAAACGTCTAAGAACGCACAGAATGAGAGCATCAATTGTTTAAAAAAATATAACACTCTTAACATTAAACGTTGAATATTGGATTTATAAATACTTAAAAAATACGCCAATGTTACAGAAATATTTATATATTATATAAGTGATTGTAATTGTATAGAGATCAGTGTATGTACATACAAAGTGTGTATTGAGGAATAAGATTTTTTTGAACGATGAGAAGCATCTTTACTTTTAACACAAACAAATTTACTTTAAAATTAAAATATTTTATTTTATAAAGATAAAAAAAATCGTACATGCTTGTACATTCTTCTCAATTAAAATTTTAATTTTAAAATTTTGTATGTAGATTAACTAATAACAATATATGCAATTCAATAAATATTTATTAATTTGTATTTACAGAGATTTTTTTGTTTTTTTCTTGAAATGGTTATTTTTCATAAACAATAAATTATACAATAATGAATTTATTCAGTCCCAAAGATATGCCATTAAATTGCAATACATTTCCTTGAAAGCATTAATATATATTGATTCATAAAAGCGAAAATTAAAAATTTTCTTTATATAATTAAATGATTGAAAATCTGTAACTTATTTATAAAAGCATATATTCAATAAACGTTTCCATGATTTTTGTAATTTATATATGAAAATATATTTAGTCGTTCAGTTTAAAACTCATCAAAAATATTGTTAGAACTCAGTTGTTTTTTTTTAATCAAACTCTTCCTGCTCCTCAAGGGCCCTTCTGAAATTAAAATAAAAGTATTATTCATGATTTTTAGATTTTAATTTTGTATTTTTGAATTATATAAATGCTTACATTGCGTTTTCAGCGTTGTTTCTTCTTTGCTGTAAATTTTCTATAAAATTGATTAACAAGTTTTGCCAGTCATCTTGAATAACTCGCGGAAATGGAAGAGTATAAGTGTTAATTGAATTTGGTGGCGGTAACGGATCGTGTGCAAACATTGATCTTTCTTCTTGAGACTAAAACAGTATTAAAAATCAAATTTTATTTACGAAATCATACTTATCAATTTTCATTCTCTCTGAATATGCAAAAAAATTGCAATTTACCATTTGAGCATTAATTGTAATATTTGGAATGTCAGACAAAACTAGATGCCGGGCAACTTCACGTGGCAATTGTCCCGGATATCTTTTTCGACGTTGTTGTATCAATTCTGATTGTTTCTCAAGACATTTCCCTGAATCAAAGTCATTTAGAACATCATGAGCGTTTTCTGCAAGCCAGTTTAAAACTTCCGGTTCTTTCCAAAAATTATAACAACGTGCAATATATAATTCTTGTAACTTTTCTAACGCTGGAGGTGTAGATTGATCTGCGGTTAGCGTGAAAAAGTCATGACTTGTTACCTGCAATCAGATATCAAGTCATATTAAAATAAATACATACTTTTCATATACAATGTTGTGTACGTAATTTATATAACATATTTACTTTAGAATCTATTGAAATTCCGCATTTGTCCATTAAGGGGATTAGAACTCCAGGAAACATCATCAGCGCATACTGAATAAGTTTGCTAGCTTTGTCATTATCTCTTAAATAAAAGTGTGCCAAAGCTAAACTGTAAGCTATATTCGGTAACTGACTCAGATTTCGTGTGTTTTCCCAGAATTCATAGAATTTGACGAACCATTCGTATTCTTTCGCGCGAATAGCATAAAAGTCAATAATAAGTACAGCGGCTAATGGATCATTCTCCGGATCTAATGACAGTAAAAATTTGCACAGTTCTAAACTGGTTCTGAAAAAATATGTAATTATTCACAAACGGTATTCAATAGATAATTTACTAAATTGTTTTTTAGATTTAAATTTTTATTAATATTGACCTGTAGCATGCTTTGTTTCCAACGAATAACATATGCTTGAATAAAGTTATAAAAAGAACTCGATTTTGTTGTTTGAGATAATCCACTCGACAGTTAGCAGTGGTCATGTTAAAAAGTGGATGAAATGCACACTCTAAATATAACAGAGCTTTCTCAATTAGCAGTGCTGCGTTTGGCAAATCTTCACTTATCTTGAAGTATTCTGATAATTGGATGAAAGTGTCCACGTGGTAGCCATATTGATTGATAATATTCTGAAAATTAAAATGTAAAATTATTTTTCTACAGAAACACAACATTTATTACTATACTAAAAAAATAATACTATACTAACAATTAAATTTTCTGGGTCAAAACTTTCAACTGCTTGTATGAATTTCATTTGAATTTGCTTATAGGTACTACTGTGCTCAAACTTGAAATATCTGATTCCATTAGTTGCTTGTTTGTCCTGATCAATGGTCATAGATATCAGAGTTTTACGAATAGGCAACCAAGTATCTTTTGGTATAATTAGCCAAGTTTTTTTCAGGTGATTTGCAGTTCTTCCTCTAGATTTTGTTCGGCTAAAATAAATCATTTTTTCTTTAGTATATTATTTTTTAGTAAAAAACAAGAAAAAAATTTTATTCAATAAATTATATTAATAAATATTTTAATTACAACTTCAATTCATTTGAGAAAATAACAAATGTAGCAAACCTCTGTTCAGCTTGAACAGTTTTACTGCCAAATATTTTCTTCAGTTCATTATAAGGATTCAAGTTTCTATGTTGCACAGTCAAACAACTTTCTGACCCATCTTTTTCCGACGTGGTTTCGTTACTTGTGCTTGGTTTTGGTTCACCCAAAAGTTTATTTACAGTACGAACAATGTCATCGATTTCATCGGGGTTATCTTCTTTCGGTGTTTCTGAATTATTGTCTTTCTGTGACTTCTTTTTGTTTCGTTTCTTTTTTCTTTTTCTTTTGGTGTCTGCTTCATTCGTGTTAGATGTTTCATTGGAATCAGAAACAACGTCTTCACCCTGCTCATCATTTTCATCAGAATTTTCATTCAGCTAAAATAAGATAAACAATTAATATAAATGTCAAAGAAAAAAAAATTATGAGAAAAACATCCACGTGGAGCAACATAAATATTTTATAACAGTTTTTCTTTTCATAAAAAATATATATATTTTTGAAATAACATTATTGTTTACAAACTTACCAAACTAAATGCGTTAAAAGGCTTTGGTTTTGTCGTTCCAATGGGTATTTCATCCTCACTATCAGCTTCGTTGTTTACATTTTTCGGATCTTGTTTATTTTGACAGGTTTGATTATAAATTTTACGTAAGTACCGAGTTGACATTTTAAATGTTTCAATCAACAACTGCAAATTTAGTTATTTACAATTAGCGGAATTTGAACTCCAAAAATAACAATCTTTTGCAACATTAACAATCTGTCTGTATGTTATACTTTCACCGTTGAGTGGTAATTTTTTTTCATTCAAATGGTATTTTGCAATGACTGTAACATACTGTCTGACAATCACGTCACGTCACAACTCCGTTTGCGGATTTGCACGATAATAATAAATTTCACTTCTATGGTTATACACGACTCAGTACACACCAGAAAATTAGATGTACCAATGAACACTAAAATAAAGACTGGAAACTTGAAATGGCAATTTAAATTAACTAGTAAAAAGCGCCCCCTTTGATGTATCGAGTGAAGCGCGCGTAACTTTTGAATATTTGTATACCGAAAAAATGAGAAATATATATTTTTTCATGGTAAATGGACAGATGGTCCAGGATACTATGGTCTAGTGCACTTTGGTCCAAAAAATATTAATTTTTATGTTAAAAAAATGTTTTGAACAAAAAGTGCAAAAAAAAACAATGAAAACATAAAATGGAAATGTAAACACGCAAAGATAAGAAGCGTTTAGTACCAAAATGTTAGCCGAATACGTAACAAGTACAAAAGTGAAGCCACAAATTTTGCCCGAAAGTTATTTATTTAATGGAATAATGTCTAGATGTCGTTAGTTTTGTTAGTTTTTTTTTAAATCTCGCGAAAACCGATATATTTAGTGGAAAATGTTGGTCATATATTGGACCAAATGATCCTCTGGACCAACTGTCCTAGTTACAGTCATATTTTTTAATTGATTGAATTTTTTAAAAAATTATTCATTTATTTATTTTTAAGAATTTTCCCATTAAATTTGTTGAAGTTTTGTTAAAATATTTTTTGGTCTCTTGCAGATTGTTATTTAAACTAAGGAAAAGTGTGTGAAGTAGTTATAAATACAAATCGTATAAAAAAATTTAGGTAAATAAAGTTTAAACAATTTTAAAAAAATTCTCGTTTTTTTATTTTTAAAGTTTTTTTTGAAAATAACTTTTTGTCTTTTGTAAATTTGGATTTAAATTTATACAAACAATACGAAGTAATTGTAAGCGTGGATCTTAAGAAAACAATGTATGATTTTTGTGAAAACAAATTTTCGATGCTAAAATTTCTTATCAAAATACATTTTAAATTTTAATTATAAATTGTTAATATACAATTTTTGTTAGATCTAAATCTAAAGTTAATAAATCAAAACCACTACTGAAATTTATGGATGATAAATGAAAACAATTATAATACAATTGGAACAAAGAAAAACTAATCCAGAAAATCCAAATAAGTTTTTATAAGAGAAAAGTTCTCTTATGAATTCATACGTTTTTTGCTATAGAAAATTTACAAAAGAATAACACGGGTTTAAATGCATCTCGTTGTAAATCGTTATGAAAAATCACTCAAATTCATAAGTACAAATATTTTTATCCCGAATACCACTTATGAATTTGTGTGGCTATTTCATAACAATTCACAAGATACATTTAATACATTCATTTTGGCATTAAACCATATAAATGTGCAGTATGCACATTTTTAAAAAATTTTGTTCATAGAGTGGTAGTTTAACAGGACATGTTTGTACTCCTACTATCTAGAAATTATATAAATATGTTTGCAAAATAATATTTTTTATTTTTGTATTAAAAAAGAGGTCTATTGGTCTTATTTACAAGCATAAATTTCAAAAGCTATATGCAGTTTATATTATATTAGATAGCCGTTCACTATCTGTTTTTGTCTTCTTCTGATTATAATAAATCACTTTATGATTGATCCCGTAATAGATATACAAGATCACGTTTTTATTTCATGCTTTTGATTTTCAAATTTAAAATATAAAAATTTAATATATCTGTACGTATAAAGTACTCGCTTAAATTCGTGAAGAGCTTTGATTTGAGCTAATACTTTTATTTGCATTATATTCCTGGAATTTACGGAAGCCTTGGGCAAAATTTTGAAAACAAACAAAATAATTGTTTGAGCGTTGTTAAAAAATTTTTGAATTACAATAATTCTAAATATAATAGATAATCTATTAAAAATTGTTTTTTCTGAAAAGCTTTTGAATCATGTTATCATTTGCACTAGATATAAGAACTCACAAAAGCCTTCGCTAAGTTTTATAAGGGTTGAAGAAAAGCTTAAAAAATAGTGAATTTTAGTTTTTTTAAACTAATATATTTCAGCTAATAATTGATGGTAATTTAATTTCAAATAAAGGGTTGAAAAACTTATTGTTTCAACTTTCTAAAACTCTATTTAAAAATGATTTTATTCAGATTACTTATATCACTTTGAATTATGAGTACATTTTAAAGGTATGTTCACAAACTTTTTACGGCTACTGTATGTGGAGAAAATGTACAAAAAATACGCAGTAATTGTTTGAAAATTTTTGTTGAAACGGAGCACCCTATAAATTAAATTAGGTGACTTGTTATTTAGCAAAAAAATAAAATTGATAAAGTATAGACTCACACATTTATGTAAATATTTAAATTGCTATTTTTTACGATTGTACGACAATCTTTCCAATCCATTTTTTCCAATACGATATTTTTTCCTAAAAATAATATTTCTAATTGTTTTAAATAATTAGAACATTGTAATTTCCAATCAATTTGTAATATTTTTCCAATTTTTCTGCAAGTGTTTATTAGTTATTAAGTTAATGCAATTGTTTTTATATATTATAGTGTCAATAGACGTAAACATATTAACATTGAATTTCGATAAATTATTCTCAATTTCAAGTTCTAATTGTAAATGGCAGAACTAATACAGGTCCCCGGCAGTGAACACTCTTCTTTATCCTATGAAGGCCACCTATATTACTAGCAACATCGAAAAATCGGACCTATTGGCGATGCAGATTATACCGAGAGTATAATAAATATAAAGATGATGAGAGTGCGATGTCATATTTGAGAGCCATTGGACACTTTATCAATTTTTAACCTTTTCAACTTTAAATTTAAATAATTTATACACATATAATTATTAATTTTCAGACACTTTTATATTACTTTTATTTTTACAATGTTTAGAATAAATATTATTGGGAAAAAAATCTACTGGAAAAGTTTATTTTGGAAAATTGTGTATATTGGAAAATTAAAGGTATTGGGAAAATTGGTATTTGGAAAAAAGAGATTGGAAAATTGTTTCCCTAACTTTTTTTAAAAATAGAGGTTTAGATTAGTATGTCTTATAACATTTTAATCACGGTAAAAATTAAAGAATCTTTACTTTGTAAGAAGAAAAATCGATAAGATTTAACATGTAAGGAAGCATACTGTTTAACAGTTCAAGTATTATTTTTTTTATTTCAAGTGTTTTATTTTTAAATTCATTTCTTTCATTGTAACAATATATTGTATTAGAACATCAATATATCCATATTTTTTTGTTAAAAATGTCAAATCATTAACACTTGAAGATTATAGAAAAGAAGTTCGGAATCTAGAGTTTTATTTTATTGTTCCTTAATAAACCAAAACCCTGGTGCTGAAAATTTCAACATAAAGTTGTATCAGTCTATCAAAAATAGTCGAGTTATTAAACTTTATTTACAAAATAAATGTTAACTAAAATTTACTATTTATTTTTTTTTAAATAAAATTCATGTTTGGTAACAGCAACAATAAGTAAATTTAACAAATAATAAATGCCTTCATTGTCTTTTTTAAAAATTAATAAATTACCAAACTAAAAGTTTACGTTCAAAAATGCATTAGGTTCTAAAGGTGCCCTGTTAAGAGATCACAAATTGTCCGATCCCTCTAGTGTTAAAATGCAACAGGTATAACGATTGAAGAAAGTAAAAAAAAAGAAGACCTGTTGTTCTTTGCTGCTATAGCTCAAAAGGGGAGTCTGACTTCTGTAGGTGGGAGTTGAACCTGAACCGGTACCAAGACGTGTCTTTCTGCCTCATAGTTGCGCAGGGAAAGTCAGTACAGGTGTACGTTTTCGACCGAACAGACAAAAGAACGGCGATGTGAACGGTGTGATGGTCTTCGTTCAACTTTTCAAACACTACGAAAGGGTACAGAATATCAACTAATAAATTAATTTAGTCAACTATACTCATAAGTGCGGCCATTATTAATGCTTTTTATACCAACAATTACACTATCCACTTGGAAAGGTCGACTTCTTAAACCATCTGGAAAGCAGCGTTATTGGTGCTTTTCTTTTAAATCAAGAGCTACTGAGAAAAGAAATCATTTTTGGATTTATTATAATTTGGAAATGCCTTTATATATAAATGAAACTGGTACAAAGTTGGAAACTGAGAATTTTTGATTTTCAAATTTGGTTTTTGATTGTGAACAGTGGTTCAAATGTTGAATGTTTATGAAAATTGGCATTGTTTAAATAAATGTGTTTAAATAAAATGGTGCTTCTGAAACTGTGAACGATGGGTGCGCGTTGCTGGAAACCAGTCAAGCGGCATTCCTGTCGTTTGACCGCGCACACATGCAATACTTGACTTCGTCAACAATACCACACCAGCGAGCCAAGCAATATTGTTGTATACGAATCACTTTTAGGTTTAATATGTTTTGAAAGTATTATATCTAAACTTTATTTTACAACTTTGATATCAGATTCGTATTTTGTTATCGTCAATTAAATTATCATAGTCACGATTTCAGTTGCATGAAAAACCAATTTTATTGTAAACAATTTTAAAAGAATGTACGTATAAAATGTACTTTTAGTAAAAACATACAAAGTAATGATTGTATTTTAAAAGTTTTACATTTTTTCTTCATTAATTATGAGATTCGATTTAAAGGAATGCAATGGTCGATAATTGTGCTTAGACTGTTAAAATGAAATTGTGATGTAACGTAGATAATTATGAACGACAACTTGTGACATGAACGCTGATGACTCAGAAATTAGTGTCGTTTTTCCGTATACCTGAGAAATTGGAATGAATTACAAAAGTATTTTTGATACTAGCAAATAGGTATTCTTTAAACCTTCAGCATAGCCAATTTATTTTTAATTATTACTTACTACTTGGAAAATACTCTGTAACAAGTACATTAATTGTCTATAAAAAATATCTTCAGTTAGAAAATTATAAATTTAAATCATTGTTATGTATAATGCGCAAATGAGTATAGCATACCTTTCAAGATCGTGTTACATAAAAATTTAAATTAACTTTTTTTGTCATTAACAAAATTAAAAAAACATTTGCTAAACAAAAAAAAACTGTTTATCTGATTTTGAAGAGTTCTGATTTATGCTTTTTATTCAAAAGAATTATAAAATATACTTTATTTTTCAGGAAACTTGTTCTAACGATGGATTCACCTGAAAAGTTGATGTTGAAGCGTAGTTTGATATGTTAGTTCTGGTTATTAGTCAAGGAAAACAATAATGATGACGTCCCAAAGACTATCTTTTCTGGTAGTTAGTGTGTTTGTGGTTTTAACCCAGGCTGCGATAGATCCGGATGGAGTCAAGTGCGGCGACAAAAGATGCGCCGCTGCGGAATATTGCAGTCCATATGACACCCAATGTAGATCTTGCTCCATTATATGCGATGCGGACAACCACAATAGACAGACCGAACTTTGTGTGAAAGATTGTCAAGGTAATATTTGTGAAAAATCAACAATAATAAATAAAACTGACTGAGGTACCTCAAGATATTCGTTTCAACTTTGACAGCAAGAGTTTAAAAGAGAAAAAACGGCAAAATGTCTCTGACCTCTGAAAATGTCAAAGATAAAATATAAACAAATTATGTTAAATTTTAAAAATTACATAAAAACGCTTTAAATTTGAAAAACTATGATTTTCTTATGGAGTTCAGTTATTTGTTTAATTAATTAATCTAAATACGTTCAGGATAAGAAGAAAATTTTTTTATGTCGGAAAGATGAGAAATTGCTCCGCCCAGTCGGTTCTACTTGCTAAGCGTCTATGGTACACAGAAAATAGTCGGCTTAATTTTGGTTCAAAGCCTACGTCAAAAATCAATAAATATTTAAAAGTATAATAAAAAAGATAGAAAAAACCGGAAGTTGTATTTGTTTAATCATAAACCTTCGAAAAAGCAAATAATAGTAACAAAAGGACTTCTAAAGTAAATTTGCATAAAGTTTTTTCTTGTTTGCAACTATGAAGTACATTTTTTAAAACTGTTTCTAAAGTTTAATGCTAATCTTTTATTAATAAACTAATATGTCTATATTCATTCAAAAAAACTGATGAGTTTTTTTATTAATCATGTGTATTAATAATTATGCAAAACAGTTTGATTTTATTTAAATATTTGTTTTAATTATATTTTATTGTTTCACACTTAATTGTGTATTAATAAAAGAATCATATAAGCAAAGCCAATAAATGAAGATAAAGAAAACAAATAAACAGAAAAGAAAGTAAGGAACCAAGGATGACTCATCGTATACCTATACATAATGGTAGCCGGTTCGTCAGGTGTAGCGTAACTTTAACATCCGTGTAGCTACTTCGGTCCTTCAATGACCGGAGCTGATTTCAGATAAAAATACAATCAATTTTAATCGAAATAGAGATTTTTAACAATATTCGCTGAGCACATAAAAAAATTAAAAAAAATATACTACATAATTTATTTTAAACTTGTATAGGGTCTTCTCAAATTAAGTTTATTAACTTAAAAAATTAAGGTTTTTAATTTACAAAAATTAGGTTTCATTTAATTTTAATTTAAATTTCTAATCTGAAAAATTATATAAATTTAATGGTTTTCAATCGATTTTACCTAATGGCCAAAAAATTTCTCTACTTCCACCCCTTAAGATTTTTATACAGTTTCTTGACTGGCGTTATTCAATGTCGCGATGGTAACCCGCCGCACAAACAGAAGTAAACTGTAGTAACAAAGAGACTATATTTATTAAATCTCTCATTGGTACTGAAATGTGCGTTTTTTTATCAAATCGTGATGTCATCAGCATTTAAAAATTCATGTTCCTAAGCCAGCGAAATCAAATAATTTAATCGATGTCAAATTTATGATAATGATTTATATTTTCTTTTATCGAGCATTCATGTATTCAAGAATTAATTGCCTTGACTAGAAGTATGCACAGGTGCCGTACGACATTTGCAATGATAAGCGTTTCTAAAGTTACAACTCGTTATTTTTATGTTTTTAACAAGGAAATATTGCTTCCATACAAAACTTATTGATTAGCATACAAAACCTGATTAAAATGGTAAATTAATAAAAAACAACATATTTTTTTAATTAATAACATTTATTTATATTAACTATAAGAAAAGCAATAATAATAAAGTTTTCAATATTAAATTTCGAACAGATTTCTATTTAATTCTGTTTTTTTATTTAATCTGGATAATAATTTGAGATGCTTAGATTTTAATTACTTCATTTTTGTGTTTCAGAATATCTACATGATCAGAGATACGTTTTACGTGAAGAAATGAGAAGTAAGTTTATATATATATATATAAATATATAATATAAATTAACTTATACACGTAGTTGAACGTGTGTTCGTTAAATGATGAGTCAGTGGCAAAAACCGGATCGGATTCATGGCAGAACTTATAGTCTCGATCGACTTTCTTAGCAAAGAGCCTCAGTCAATATACTTGTATTCTTTTATTCGAAAGAATAAATAAAATTCTGCACATAATAAACCGAAAATATTAATATTGTTTTTACTGCAATAAAAATTAATTTTTGTTTAATTATAAAATTAAAGAAATTCGGTATTACTGTTCACTTTCCACACTTATTTATTAACACATAAATAAAAAAATTATTAATAACATGTATACTTATTTGTAGATGAAATTGGAAATTTGAAAAACACAGTAAAAGCTCTTTTATCAGTAGTATGTATACTAATAATTGCGTTGGCAATTTTGTTTGGTGGCTACTTTGTAAACTGGAACAAAGTTAAAAACATTATTTCAAAAACTTGGAGAAAAAGAAAATTTTTTAAGGTAATAGAAATATTGTATGAATATTCAATATTAAATAGTTATACATTTAGTTTTATTATTCTAAAATGATTTTTGATTACAGAAAGCACAATCTTGTAACAAAATACAAGCAGACGTGGAATCAGCAACTGTAAAACAACCAAACGGTCTGCGAATTACTATGCCAACTATAAGCGGGATGGTTGCTGTTCAGAGTCCAACTAAATCGTGTAAGGATAGTTTGTGTAATGGTGATGCAACACCAAGTACCTCGAGTACAACTTTGTCACGGAAAATGCCGAGTGAAGATTCAACGGTGGAGTATGCTTATGACAACCCTGCAATGACACCAAGTCCAGAAGCAATGCAACAGCGTCCCAAACGAGAAAGTTCTTTCTAAATTACAGGATATATTTTGACAATTAACATACATCAGTAAGCAAGACAAAAAATTCCAGCAGTATAAAACAATGTGTTCAAATTAAACTTTTTTATTGGTAGGGATTTTTCTAAAAAATTTAACATTACAGATAAATGTTGGTGCCATATCAAGTTAACATTGATTTAGCATCAATATCAAAGTTGTATATATGAGAATTCCTTTCTGTATAATATAAACGTAAATTTAAAAATCTACGTTTTAAAATTTAAACGTATTTTACGTTTGTATTCTGCACGAATTTGATCTGTGCCTTTCCATTTTAAGGGGAGGTTCTCCATTTCGGCCCGAAAAAATAGGCTTTTTCATAAATTTATTTAAGGTGTTTAGAATTAAATTAGAAACTAGCGGTTTTTTTGTGCTTGTTTATTGTTAAAAGTAGTACACAAAAAATTTTTTTTAAAAAACAAAAAAATAAAAATGGCGGCTCCAACCAATGGTATGTCTCATAGTGCGCGCCG
>JABFPM010001000.1:0-23237 GCA_022817325.1 Idris sp. 1 HC-2018 | reverse complement strand
CGCACCCATCGCCTCTCTCTCCCTCTTCAGTTAGCTTCAACTAGCCGGCCGTGCCGTAGCCAACTCACTTTTATCCGCCCCGGGAACCGTCCGTCCACTGGTGCAGCGTGTACTCCTCGTCCGGTATCTTCTTGCTAAGCCTTATTTGTTATTATTTAAACATTTGAAGTAAACGTAGATTCTACGTGGTTGAGAAACCGGCGTCTGCCGGCTTGCTAGCCTTGAATTTGAACTTGGTCCGGGTCGATCGCGCAACATGTCGCAAAATGCAGGGTGGAAGCCAAGTGGGGGCGGTCGCTCACCTCGTCTCTAGACTGTCGCTTTATCTTCGGTCATGGTCTACTTCACGTTGCGATGCTTTTTGCGTTAGTTTCCTGCTGGCAAATGTGTAGACATCTTCATCTGTGCGCTTTTAGAATTTCATTGAAAGTTTATAGCTTCTTCTTCAGAAAAGTGTTTCCTAGATTAAAAATAAATTAAACCATAAATAGGAGAATACGTGCACTGGAAAAATGCTTCTTTGAATTGTGTATATTTTACTTGGACGAAGTCAAAAATGTACTTTTACATTTTTGAGAGTATTGTATGCTTGGTAGCGGTATAAGTGTAACTAACATTTGGTGAATGTAGTCTGCATTTTCGTCAAACTCAACAATAATTTTTTCATAATCTGATCTTGTATTAATCTTATCATTATATTTTTTATGTGTATATTTAAACATCGCTACGATGTGATGATTTGCTAGACATGGTATGTATTTGCATCATCAAAATGTTTTCCAGAAATATATCTTCAGCTATTTTGTAATTTGTAAAATAAAAATGACACATATATATAAGCAATCGTTTTCAGTACAAAAATAGTTTATTGCAAATGCATTGTTTATTTTCGTGACACTTTATGTACTCTTTTCACACTGAAAATTTGATGCACAATGTCAAGAGTGCATCTATACTGGGTTCTTACACCAGGTCAGGGTTACATGATGCCTGCAGGCAGTGTTTAACCTTTTCTGGCCAAATGTAATTTGAAATTTCAATGTTTTCATTTCTTGTCTGCAACCTTAGCTCAATTGTCTTATTTGAAATCCGCAAAAATCAATCACAGATAAATTCAAACATTGCAAATGTCAGAAGGTCATTTTGAACTATTTGGCTTTATAACAGCAAAAGCTGTGATATAACGAGCTGCGAGCTGGTGTGAAGACAAATTTATTAAATTGAAAAAGTCAATACGAAACAATGTTCAGACGTCTCTACGTTATATATACGTTTATCGAGCACGCGCATGTCCGTTTTACGGTCTCTGAACTCGCCGGAACCAAAGCCCCAAAATCCAACAAATTGTCCCCCAGAATCGATACAATTGGACCTGAAAAAATTTATTTTATTATTACTATAATCCGATAATTTTAATTTGCCTAAAAATACAAGTTTCCCCATTAGCTTTAATTTTAACATAACAGACATTAAATTTGCATACATAATGTAAGATCAAGATCTCTTATGCAACAGCATCTTAACATTGGGATAAATGGGAATTCGAAATAAAAATCAATTGAAGCAAAGTGGGTATCATATGCAGTAAATTGTTATATTTGTCCGTAACGTCGTTGCCACTGACAGAGCTCTTTAAGTTATCTGAATTGGTCAGAGTAGATTTACGCGTGCCAACTGCTATTATGCCTTATCAAGTTTCCCAACAATGTACGTGCGATAACTCTGTCAACCGTTATCCTGCTGATGTACAGCCGACGTTTACATCGCTCTAAATCATGTTCTAGTTCTGATTCATACAAAACGTCACCAGACCCTAGTAGTATTTGGATTTCATTTACTGAAAGAGATTTTAGAGGTTTTAAGACAAAATTGCAGACAATTGGAATGTTTTTTTATTTTCATTTGCACAGGTTGCCTGCTGCTTCAAACACTTTAGTCCAGTGATTAAGAAAAGTTGAAAAAGAAGGGATTGTGTTTTAAGTTCAGTGCCCTATTGATCGCTAACCGTCCGAAGTGTCCAGCAAATTTGAATTGCCTAAAGGCAACGCATTAACATCAATGTGTCGCTACGTTACGAGTGGTGGTTGTTATTTGTTGAGTGTGATCCGGCGTTTCGAATGAAGTGGTTTTTAGGATGATGGTAGAGCGTGTCGAGGGCCATCTCTTCATGTACCGACGTCCCGTCTACAGGGTCTTCCAGTACCTTGAAACCACCGAGTAAGTGCACACAAACACTCACTTATTTTAGCGTGTATAATCGGCCGTCAGAGGGTGCTGTTAACATAATCGTGCAAAATGCACCACTTGAATTGATTTAACAGTGTTAAAAAAGAATTGCAATTCATTTTGATGACAACAGTGTTAACGAAAATTCTTCTTCTACAAGAAAATAAACTCTTTTTCTAAATAAAATCAAATAAATGACAAATTTTAAATCTGTGGCTTTGAGGAAAACACCAATTATGCGCCAACTTTTTGATTTCGAGAAATTAACAAATGAAAATTAAAAATCAATTTTTGTTATTTTTCAATTCAATGGAAACACTTCTATAAAATATTATTAATGGCACCCTAAATGATGAAAACAAGTTGTTTAATGATATGCAAAAAATTGGCTCGTTTTTTATTTAATAAATGGCGCTTAACTGCTTTTTCCTCAAAAGTGGCAATTATCTGGTTTTGTTTCTTTTTCATTTCTTAAGATATAACTTGTTAAATACTTTTTTGGTCTGATAGAATGAAAGTTTGAATCATTTCAAGCGACTAGTACAAATATCTCCAAAAAAAATTTTTTTTGACACTTAATTGGTTTTTCCCTAAAGCCACAGAAATGTTGTAGTACTTTCAATTAGTTATTATAAGTTTGATAAATTATTTATTTGCAAAAAAAACGATGTATTTTTATTTTGATAAATTTACAAAAAATTGACAAATTTTGACATGCTTTTAAAAAAGTTCAGGATCTGAGTTTTGTAAACCAAAATTTATTTATGATTGTAAATATAATTGTAATTTAGATGTTAAAAACTAAAATGTTTTATTAACTTAGTTGAATAATAAACAAAAATAGCTCATTTAAAAATGGATGATTAATTTTTTATTTTACGAGGCAACAAATTCCAAAATGTGGTTTCTGTTGCATAGTCGACAACGAAATTTATCGATTACATTTTGTGCTAATAACTTTGGGTAAATTATCTGCAAAATTTGAATAAATTATCTTACAAATTAAAAATGATAAAAAGACAATTCATTTAGAAAGTTTAAATTAAGTTAAAATTAAATTTTAGATAGTTTAAAAACTTGAGAAACATAAACCATCGGAAAGTGGAACAGTAATTTTGTAATAGATATACACATCTATTGCAAAAAATGTCTATGAAAATGTCTTAAAACATTCTTTACTTGCAAAAAGTCGTCGGACGAATTGTAAAGCATGTTTTACAATCTCATTAAAATATTGCAATCGATAATGTTTAAACAAAATAAATTTTTCAATGCAGTTTTTTTACAAGAAAAGGTCAGTAGCGTTTGACTACAAAAAGAATTTAAAATTGGTATTTTTTTGTTTTTCGTTTTTTTTTTGACTTTCCACTCAGTTGGATTATTGTGAAAGTCAATTTTTTCGTAAATTGTATATGTAGAACGCTGTCGTCTGCTGCCGAAAGCTGGCTATTGCAGGTGCCTGGCGAATCCAATTTACATTCTTGGCGGTATTCACGTACTTCCATTCTATCCTGCTGTTCGAGTCGACGCACGTGTAGGCAATCGGAATACGCTTTTTAAACAATTAACCAGTCGTTTAAGATTCCAGGAATGTCATTGGTTGATTATTAAAAAGTTTGTACGGTATTTCTCGGGAATGTTGAAAAATTATTTTAATTAAGATTACAGTTTGAGATATGTCTTATAACAGATTAGCGATATCAATGAAAGTTGTGGTGAAAAATTATGGAATTAACTAATTTGTAAAAAAAAAAATATCAAAGAATAATGTTATTTAATCAGAAACAACTTAATTAAACAAATATTCTAGTTCGATTATAACTATTCAAAATTTCTAAAATAAAAAACTCTTTCAGATAAAAAGAAATGTAAGCCAAAGTCATATAACGAAACTAGAGTAATAGCTCGTAAAACATTATTTGTCGTGTAAGAATCATTTACTTCACTTTTTTTAGATCAACCTGTAATCAGCATCCCTGCAAGAAATGTTGCGCGAAGTCGTTCAAGCGGTCAGGCATTGTTTTTGAATAACAGTAAATTTGTGTTGCTCGCGGATCGAGTCGTGCCAATGAGAGATATACTTAGTGGCATTCAATTCGTGTTGAAAATGTTTGTCACGTTCAAGATGTTCCTCGCTCAGCAAAGGTCGTGATTCGAAACTGAGAAAATTTATCGTTTATTCAAATAAAAAATTGAAAAACTTGCAAATCAGCAAAACAAAAATCCAGTCTGATGGAAATCTTATTTTAAACTGAAGAACTAATTGTCAATACTTTTTTAAGTAAAAAAAAAGACACAATAATAATGATTAATTTTCACTTTTTGAGAAACAGCAGTCTTCACTTGGCTATCTTGATACGAAACTTTTTTTCCCTCAAAGAATGTTGATTTGCAGCATTATAGAATGTCAAGACTAGGTAAAATCGTGCAGTTCTACGTGGAGTTTAGTTTCAAAATACGATTGTTCTTGCGCGAAACCAATGTAATGCATTTCACATCCGAGTCATGATTTGCACTCAGCTGTCGGTTTAAATTGTTATTTGTTTGCTATCGGTTTTTCATTGAAACTCGCAATCTAAAGATAATATTTTTTTAGAAATGTTATATATTTTACATTGTTCACATTGAATGTACTGTTAATTAACCTTCTTTTCTATTGATAACATTTTCTTGAGAAATTTAAATCTAAAAATGAACATGGAAAATGATGGTCCATCAGTCACGAATTTTGTTTTGATAATAAGTAAATCCGACAGTTTGTCCCACGGTGATAAAAGACGTCATGTATTTTTGAAACAAAATATGCAAACAAAATTAATCATAAATTTTGTAAACCGTTACTTTGTGTTAAATAAGATGCATTCTTACGTGCATCATTTATAATGATGAATGACGTCTTGCAACACATTAAACGTCTATAAACATTTTAAAATTAAACGAAACCTTTTTTGACACACAAAATAGTTGTTACTGCATATTATATGTTTAGTTGCTGCTTTTTTTATGTTTACTTAAAAGCAAGCATAAATAATGATGAATATTTTGGTTCCTTAATTATTTGTAAGCAGACTTACATTAAAATATTTGAATTAAATGTTCATAAAAAAAACTCAGTACTGTCACAAAATAAACATTCAACGATTCGGAAATGATTCAACGAAGGTCGACAATGATTTGTATTCATGCGTTTTGATGATTCACACACACTTTTTGTTAATTTCAGTTTAATAATTAAAAATAAAGTTTGAAAAAAATTAGGGGGGGGGTGTTCATAAATAATAGCTGTTTAAATGGTGTATAATTTATACTTTTGTACTCTGTAATTTGAGTTTATTTGCTCGGAAAAGAGGATATTTGGCTCACAAGTTTTGTCGTCATATTCACATGCTCAGTTTGCCCTTGACATTCAGCATCCGGTATTCCACTCGCCGGAAACTCCACTACCTTCCTGTCAACCCTTTTGCTTCAATTTTCAATCGTCCAAAGTCATTTTCCATTTTTCTGTCTGGCATCATTGAATATTTTATATTACTTCTCTATTTCCCACTGTATATTTCATAAGCATATCCAAATCTTTGTTATTTATGTATACAAAAACTAGACAAAGAAACGAGTTGTAACTGTAAACTTTTTGTTATCTCAAAGTTTGCAAGAAACGCTATACCGTTATTGCACTTTTCCATGTCAGTATATCTTTGATTGAATTGAACTTGGCATGTACAATTTTATTGAATAATCTTCGAAGAACATTTTTACCAATATAAGCAATTTTGATTGGTCTTTAAAGAAATTGACTTTGAGTGATGAAAAGTTGGTGTGAAATTTATGATATTAATGTTAAATTCGATTGAAAATTTGCCATGAAATTATCCGGGTGAAAAAATGTGGTTACATTTCCATAACAAGATCAATTGTTTGAAATTAAAAACTATTTTCATGTAATCAATTTTTGTCCAAGTCCAAGTGAATAAAAAATTGGTCTAGCTTAATAAGTTGCGTTGCTTTTGCGATACCGAAAGCGGAAGTTGCAACGTGACTATTGGATAGAATCAATCTAGCATAACACAGCTCATTTGAGAATACCCTAACATCGCACAAAGATGAAAGGCCGAGATGGAATTTTGTTGCACAATCTGCTGAACGATTTGGCGCATTTATTAGAAATTGATTTTGCAAAGTTTGCACAATCAGCCTGTGTCTCCATTTTGCTTGCATTTACAATGATGTGTTATCAAGCTTTGATGAAATATCCAACGAACTGTTATACACTTTCTCGTATTTCCGATTTCCATCTGACCCTATAACATTTCGAGCACTCTTTCCGTGAAACGTGAATCTTTCTTTTAAAACATATACGATGATATCGGTGCGAAAAAAGTGAAAGGAAATCGTGCCTGACACAGGTGTAAAAGGTGTCCCTTTTTTTTCTCACATTTCGCTGCAGATTTAATCAGAGTCATTAGCACAGGCCACGAGAGACAAAATCTTTCGTTTCTCGAAAACAATCACTTTCAAATTACTTTTTGCTGAGTAATTTATTCAGCAGATAATTATCAAAGTTATGTACACTTCGCAAAATGCGCAGTTTTATTCTAATCAAATTGAATTTAATCATTTTATAAACTCGGTAAATTGGCTGCTTGCTTTAATAAATATCGCATAATTAGTTTAATTGAATAAAATGGGCTTGCACAGTAGCATTTCAACTAGTCTTTATATACTATATAGGTGTACTTGTAATAGTACACGTTGTGTATTTACTTATGAAGACGTGTAATTTTATTTCAATTTGTCAAAATTACTGTTTAATGTAGTCGTATGACGATAATGTAACAATGTCCTTATTTGAAAATGACAAACATTAATTAAACTAAAATAATATTATTGTATTGTGTTTATACACCTTTTTTGTAAGTTTTACAACAAATTCGTAAACTTACTCAGTGTATTATGCAACTAAAAAATTAATTTAGTATAAGAAATTATGTTTAATATATGTATATTCAAATTAATGACTAATTTACAATTCCTTTTTTCCTATTGAATAAAATAAAGGCTTTCTGTGACAGAAACAATGAAAATTAGTCTCGTCATACTCTGCGAAGGTTGTAGGCTGATAATGTGATAAGCATACACTTTTTACGGTTTTTGAGTTAAAATGAACTGTATTACATAAGATCCTTTACTATTTAGAAATTACTTACCATTTATTACACAATTGTTATTAATATTGTTAACGCGTGATTTATTTTGTCAGTAACATTTTTGTTTCTTTTTATTTAATTCGAAAATGAGCATAAATTACAGGACTATCTCTGGCTCATATATATTTCTATTTTGAAACGGTGTATATATATTGTGTAACTTTTAAAGTCAAAGCTTCAGATAGTATTCAAATTGTGAGAACGTTTCCTTCAATGATTTAATGGTGAAGCATAAAAATTGATAAATGTCAACGTGTGCTGTTGATATTTACGACTCGTTTTCCATACTCGTGAAGATGTCAACTGGTGGGGGAAAACTGACCGATAATTGCACACAGACAGTCGACGATTAATCGCGTCGAGTGAATGAGTCACGGCTGCGATTCAACTGTGCGATTAAATAAATACTCCCTCGCGAGGTCTCGCCAGACGAAGAGGAAGCTTCAGAGTCTGCCGCGTTGTTTAACCTTACATTCAAATGTTGGCGCCACTTGTGACGAGACAATTGGTGTGATAAAAAAAACAGTCTTCAAATAGTTTAAAGGTGTAAAAATTGTATTTAAATGTATTAGAATACAACAAATTATAATATTTAAAAACAAATTTCATACCAAATGCAAATTTCGAAACAAAAAGTTGAAAATCTTGAAATACAACATTTAACATTTCGAAATGAAAATGTGAAAACCTGCTGATATTTTAACGACTTTTTGTTTTTTAGATTTTGATTCACCGAGTTTCATTAAACTTTGTTTACAAACTAAGGATATTAATTTGAATAAGGAAAAACCTTGAGCAGAGCATCGAAAAATATATTTCTCTCAAAAGCTAGCAAGCCTTATTAGGAATCAAGATTCATTACGGTGATTTGAATTAATCTTGTACCAAGGCTGATAATCCAGCAGCCGCACTTTATCATAACCAACCATCAAATATTATCATATTTAATTTAAATGTATTTATATACCAACATAAATATCAGTTCTTAATTTGTTACTTTAAAAATTTAGCTGACAAATTGATTAGTGAAAAAGCACTCACAGTTTGATCCAAAGATGAGCGACTGTAAAAATGAAAAGGAGTTATTTTGGTACACTTCTGACTGATTATTTACTTATATCGATGAATTCCAGAAAATTTAACAAAAATAAATCTATTCGGAAATTGAGGATAAGAATTTGTGTAAAATGTTAATCGCCAAACTTGTGTAACAATTTTCTTTTCCTTTTGAATATAAATTTGTTAATAAAATATTAACATCTTTCTACAGTGAGACATTTGCATACATCTACATAAAAGTACAGCTAACAGATAAACGCAAAAAGCATGTGTACCATAACATTTATGCGGACTTTAATTTGGCACAAAAATAGCACACCTTTATCTGCCTGAATCGAAAACTTACTCTCTTGTATGAACATTTTATATACAACCCCACACTCGGACGATGTTTAAGTGGGAAAGAGACGGTTAAACGCAGCGCAAGAATAGCAGTTTCTGTCTGTCAGTTTCTGTTCTGCTGTCGATACGTTCGCTCGTTTTGTCCTATCTATACGTGTTTCTTTATTTTGTCAATCATAACAGTGACTTTTTGTAATCAAACCATCAGTGATTATTATCTTGTTTTACACAAAAAAGTAGCCTTACAAACCAAGCTAACGAAACTAAAAACAAGACAAACAAATTGACAATACAAAAATGTGAATAATTTAATAAAATATTTGCAGTAATTTTTAACGGTATTATTTACTAAAATATACAAAATGTCGAAAGGAAATGAAAGCCGCATCGTCGACTAAAATTTGCGAAACGTGTCAATTGAAACTTTGTTTTAATGCTGGCGCGTAAAAATTTTCGCGCGATTCTGCCAGGTGGGCACCCAGGTATATACCTATATGATGTGTTGTAAGAACACGCCTACGTGTTTTGTACAGGCACAAAAGCGTGTAGACAACAGAGTCGCGGATGCCTTTTGCTAACTGATAAAACCCGGTGTGTCTGTCGTCTGTCCGGCTGCGACTCAAAACTCGCTCAATTTGCATTACAATTTTGTGTGTTATCACGCGCGAAAATCACTGACAATTGATAACAAAAAAATAGATTTATAACACCTTCTGATATACTTGAATATAGGTATACTATTATCTAGCAAAAATAAACTCAACTTGTATAATCAACAACTTTTAGTTGCAATTATTCAAGAAAAAACATTAAACTAATTTTCACAACTCAAACTTTTAACTGCAAATATTAAAGAAAAACATGAAGTGAAAATTGAAAACAAAAAATACAGTGTGAGTGAAAAATGCTCGATCTAATGGACCGTAAGGTCACTGGTATCTCGTGGTTGGTGTGTCCACAACAAGTGAAAAGTTCTGCACAAAAAATGACGCCCTTTTTGAGGCGAAAAAAAAGCTCAGTGAACTTTTCAATGCGAAAACGCTGGTCCAAAGAATCAAAGGGTTTATTGTGCTCGTTGAATTGCAATGACACGTATTACAATCCGGATACTATTGGAACGTGGAAATTTCAACGTATCACTAAGCCAAGGTACATACATTTTAAAAATAAGAGTACTTAGTAAAAAAAGTTATCTGGACGTGCAACTTATTTCACGTAAGATTGCTCACGCGTACTTTTGCTAACCAGCCCTTTTTTTACTCACAAGAAAACGTCAACGTATTAAGTTCAAGTACACTCATTACGGACAATTTCACTTTTAACAACGGCAATAACTCGCAGAAAATGCAGCTGAAGAATCCAAAATATAAAGCGCCAAACAATTTTCATTTGTATAATTAATTTAATTGTGACAAGGGAAAATGTTTACTGACTTTTTTTTAATAAAAAATAACAATTTATTTTTAGAAAATTAAACATATTATTTTTAATAAAGAATTATATATCTCTTCATAATTTTGTATTATTGCTTGTACAATTTTTTATTTCTCAGTAATTATTATCTTCCAACCATCAATCAGTCTTACTGTAAACCTTTGTTACATAAAGCTTTGTATTTTTCATTAACGTGTTCAACATAATCATTTTCACAACTGAAATTAATTTTGAAATAAAGTTACGATGGCACACCTTAACAATTTAAATTACTGTACTCGAAACAAGTGTTTTCATCAAAACATATAAATGAAGATTAAAGGTTCAAGCTGTTTTAATAGTTTGCTTTTATATATCATTGAACACTTTAACATTTGTAAGAACTGTAAGAATGACATAACAATCTATCTATGACTATTTATTAATTTCAATAATGCCTTTTACTTTTGCAGTTCAATCCATCTTATAAATGTACCCAGTTACAAAATTGCTGCATCAAAATTACTTGAATTTTTGTTTCTTCTTATACAGAGCATCTAAATGAGATTTAATTAATTATATTTTGCAAAATCAACAACGATGGGATTCTAATTCATTAATTAGATATAAACTTATGCAAAAGATTGGTCTCAGAGAAAGTCGCGTGCAGTGAAAGGTATGCGATGTGGGCGCAAAATGCAGGTGCGTGTGTTGTAGTCTCCTTATTGTGTATCGGTATCGTGTTGAGCTGTGACAGGTCAGGGCTGCAAAGTACGTTGCGGTTTTGCCCTTTCGTTTATCTACGCTGTGCGAGGATCCCTTACTGCGATCGATCACGCAGATCGATTACATCGATAACTTGACACGATGACATCATACACTGCAGGCAAATAATACTATACGTTACAGACGACAAAAAATTTAAATTAACTCAAAAAATATTATATTATTGTGCACTTTTTCTTAAATATATACTCTATATTATTTCAGAAAAATTTAACTTAAGAAAGTTTTCATTTTTTTTTTTTTTCAAATTTATACTGTAAATTATTTTTAAACAAATTCAACTTAAAATAGTTTTCATTTGTTGTGCAATTTTTCGTCTTAAATATATTCCTCAAGTTATTTAAGAAAACTTTAATTTCAAAACAGTTTTCATTTAGTTTTTCACATAGAAAAATGTGTCATGTAACCGGTAATCTAATAAGAAGTAGCAGTTCAAAGGAGTTCCGCTAGATCGCTTTTCCATTAAGTTATTAGTAGCCACTAATTATTGCGAACAAAAGAAACGATTCAAAATGCAAAAATAGATCACCGTTTTTTATTTATTTAATTTTTTTGTTTCTAAAAATACCAGTGAACAGATGTAGCTAAATCTAATAAGGAAAAATTATATCGTTAAAATCTTCTTAGAACTACATCGTGTAATGATCCTCTGATTATATATTATTAAAAACCATTGCGTTGCATTAATTGATTTAAATTTTCCGTGATAAAAAAGCATCAAGGTGATGAAAAAATGTTTTTTACATTTGCTAAATAAGAACATGAATCTAAGAATTAAAAAAGAAGAGGTTGATACAAATTATTTTTTATTCTATATTAGTATATACAATTTTTGTTTAACATTTCTTTGTTTGACAGTATTGTTTTATTATTTGTTTACATAATTTTTTTTTCAAATTTGTTTACAAAAATTGATGCATTTTAAGAGCTTGCGTGTATTTAAAATAACGGATTAAAGTATCGCGCGAAATTCCTTGTAATTTGAGTTCAGATCGTTTGCACGAAGTTCAACTGCTTATTGATTAACAAGAGGTCATACTCCTAAATGATTTGTTCCTGACTTACAATTATGGTCATGTATGTTGAAAAGGTTACTGAAGAGGATATTGAAAACCAAAACTATCAAATCAAGTTTAACGGTTCAAGTTTCTGTATAATCTTAAAGAAAACAATCTTGAACTGTACAATAAAAACTGTATATAAAATAAGAATACATTAACTTTTATAAGTTTGATAAATATTGATAAGAGACAATAAAATTGTTTAAAAAACATAAGTGTTTTAATGTTTTCTTCAAAGGGTCGAAACATCTGCCTTCGGAATTATTAACAATAGAACTTATGCATAAAACATTAGCTGCTAATTTGTTACTGATAAAACTCTTGCAAATTTGACCTCGTTTTTAAAATTAGCGAATAACAATTTATAAGCATCTTCAACTGATTGCGAAATTTTTTAGAGTCCATTATTTTGTATATTCAATGCAAATTTGTGTATCGCAAAAAAAATAAAACAAATTACATAACACGCCACTGTTTGTTATTTATATCTGGTCCGGCTGTCATTATGCTAATGAATTGAGAATATTCGCCATCAAATGTACATAGTTGTTTAAATTTATATGTTTCGTATTAATATTTATAATACATTTTGTTGCTCACAAAATGATAACTTTTATTCGGCACAGTTTTTAAATTAAAAATTAATTTAGCAAATTCGTGTCTGCAAAAAAGAAAGTGATAAGAAATGAATATTAATGTGTCATTGTAATGCAATTCTAACCGATGACTTTTAACGTAAATGGTTTAACATAACGAGATATCTTTACATTGTAAATCGCGAGGCATATGTAATAAACACCTGTAAGTAACAGTTGCAAGTAAAAGGTGCTTGTAAGCTACACTTTTTGTACATTATTATAAGACAACATATGTCATATTACCATAGGACGTTAACATCGATTTATCTTTGCTCAAGTTCATTAATTTAAGTTTTCCTTTATTTTCACAATATAACTTGTAGTGTAACATAAAATTCTCCCCCCCCCTTCTCTTATTTTATAAGAAATACTTTTTATTTTTTGGTATACAAAATTTTTTTGTATTAATTTAACGAAAAAATTGATTATTTATTATCAAAATATATTTAGAGTTAAATAAAATTAACAAAAAACACTGGAATAATTTTAAAAGATATAAATTTAATAATTTCAAAAGATTTACAAATTAATGAATTCAATTTTATTTTAACTGATAATTTAAACTTTTGAGAAAGAAATAATAAGAACTAAATTTTGCGCATTTATTTATTCAATTACTTATGTTAATCTATCATAGTACAAAATTTATTCAACGTTAATTTAATTTACTGTTTATAATATAAATGTTAAACTTGTTCAACTGTAAAGCTGAATTAATCTCTGTTTGATTAATTGAAATTGCCTCGTGATCTACTGAAATAATATTATTTATTTGAGTTAAAGAAATATGATTAAAAGTAATTGCTTAACACATAATAAAATTGTACTTTTTCGGATTTTAATATTCAACTAATGTATCTTATCGAATTAATTATGGGTACCGTTTCTCTCTGGCTAATATTATGCAACAAAATGTATCAAATGTGTTAATTTAATTGCCTCGTGTGTTAATTGGTAAGAAAAAACGGTTATCTATTGAGATTAAGAAATTTGATTTTAAATTTAAAAAAAAGTTAAACAGTTGTTACAAAAAATCATTTCTTTAGGAATAATTAGTCAGTGACGAAGCAAACTGTAAATAATTTGATAAATCGATGACGACGCTCAAGATAACAACGACAATGCACAATGACGAAAAAGAACGTGAAACGTCCTCGACTGGCATTAAGATTACTTAATTATATGCGAACGCATATTATCAGATATTCAAATGGCTTATGAAAAGGTCATCGATCTCAGCAAGACTGACTTCGTAAATAATTAATATACGATGTACTGAGCATGTTCATTTTATTATACCAGACTACTGTCCGGTTTAAAATAATTTTTTTTGCAATTTATATAGTTGGATAGATAACTTGCTCTTAATTGCAGCCATCTGAACAATGCTAATCAATACAATTGATGAGTACTGAACAGCTAACTGTATACAGTTACAGACCATTTGCTCGAACAGACAAAAAGTTATAAAGAAAATACAATAAATCTAGAAAATAAAATTTTTAATTAGGGAAAATTTTGTATAAAACATAATTTACTACTTTTGGGTTTCAAAATTGTCTTAAAACTTGACACTAAGCTATGAATAAATATCATAAGCAAATCTGATCTGGATGATTGCCCAATATTTCTCCTCAAAAATGGTAAGCTAATTGGTCAATAATTGTCCAATTTAAATGGCTAATCTCTTAAAGATAAAACTATGAATATAAAATAATTTAAGAAAAAAGGGTTTTTGTATTTTATACCAATTTTGATAATTAATTATCAAAGGTAATCATAAGTAATTTTTAAAAACTTTTAATATTTTTCCAAATTGTTCTCATTTTTTAAACTGTTCATTATTAACGATAATGATAGAAATGTTTATTTTTCAAATTTTTTGATTTCTTTAAAATTTTTGAAATTACTCAGTTTTTTAATTATCTTAAACTTTAAAATTATATTTAAAATAAAAACTTAATTTTGATTCCTTATTATTTTTTCGACTTTTTCAGATCTTTCACATTTTGTAAACGTCTACTTAGAAATAAAAATTGTTAACAACATTTCATTAATTCAGTCAATTTCGACAAATCGAAAATTGTGGAAAATCATAAAAGTATACAAGTTTTAAAAAATTGACTTTTCATGTTCCTAATTAATTATCAACTAATTATTAAAATTATCATGACAAATGAAAATACTTATTTTCATAAATTATTTCATATTCAATTTCTATCTCAAAAATGTTAGTAATTTAAATTGGAAAATTATTGTTCAATTAACCCTCTAACATCGAGACCCATTTCTAATTAAAACATCATGAGTTTTTAGGAGTTTAAAAAACAAAAAATTACAAATGCAAAAAAAATGTTTTTTTAGTTTTTAACTTTGTAAAAACTAAGTTTGTTAGTTTATAACAAATAAACTAGTTTTGGCGGTAACATAAGTTGTACTTGGTAACATAGCATTATATTTAACTTAATTTTATCATTGATTTTCAAAATATTCATAAAAAAAGAAAATTAAAATATGTTGTAATATTGCAAGATTCAGCGCTAGAAGGTTGAACTACAAAATTACTACATACCAATCGGGTAATTATTGTGACGTAACTAAAGATAAATATTGGACAATCGGTGTTTATAGGGAAGGTTCAGTTGTCTGTTGACAAAATTATTGAATCTGTGTTTACATTTTATAACTTGTATCTAATTAGTTTTAAGTGAAATTTATTTTGTTCTTTAATTTCCTTTAAATTAGAATCCATGATAAATATTATGTTTATTAACAAACAAATCTTACCAAAAAATTTAAGACTCAATTGTTTCTGTTATTCCGAAAATGAAAAGTAAGATTTATTTTTTATTGAATTTAAAGAAGATTTATAAAAATGTGTTTAAAAACAATTTTCATGACTTTCCCAAGGATGAACTGAAATTTCGTATAAAAAAATGTAATTGCAGAAAAATATTTGAAAAAAACTGTATCCCAAAGTTTGATAACAAATTTGCAACCAAACTAATATTTTATCTTAAATTAAAATTCAGTTTAATGAAGAACGTTTTTTAAGTTATAATAAAAAAGTCATGTGAAACTATTCAAGTTTCTTTACTGTTAATTGTTCAATTAAGAAAAATAATTAATATGTATAAAATATAAATTGAAAACTAATTAGTTTGTATTAATATTTGTTTTAGCCATGAGGGTATGAGCACTGGAAGTGATGGAGGTGGAGGAGGGGTTGGTGCTCAGGGTGCCGGTGGAGGGAGACACACACCTCCGCATGGTTCACCAACCCCAATGGACAAAGCCACCCTGAAAGTTCATTTACCCAATGGTAAATAATCATTCACTTTATTCCATTCAACATTACTGTTTTCATATGCTATTTTCTGATGCAAAAAAATTGTTGAACAAAATTTATAAAGCAATCTTTTTATCTTATAGAGACAAAAGTAAATATTTTTTAATTAAATTTTAAATTTATTAATTAACGTGTACATTTATTGATTAAAATGTATTAACCATAAAAATTTTATGTTACATTCATTTCTGTTAAAGTTAACAGTTAGTTCATTTTTTAATTAAAAAAATAGCAGATTTTAAACTTTTTTAATAGAAAAGTAAAATTAAAAAGCTTTTAAATATGTTGTGAATTAAATTACTACTTTTAATCTAATAGGTGGATTTAATGTAGTCAAATTCGGTGACGCCATTGACGTGAAGGGAATCATTTCATTAGTTACCAGTCGTTTAGCTGCTGGCACGCGACATTATAGAAACCTTTATGCAATGAGACTGCACCATCCAGGATCTGGCGAGAGTTATTGGTTGCATCAGGACACAACAATGTATCAGGTAATAAAAATGTTATTTTATAACATTTAATAAATTAAAATCTCTTTCGAAAAATTAAAAAAAGTTTTAATCAAATAGACATTTTTATCAAATAAAATATAAAGTTTTATTAAAAATAAATAAGAGATGTTTTAATTCTTAAGAATAATAAAAAATAATAAATAAACTTTAGTGAATCCAAAATTATGTTATTTCAGGTTCAAGAAAAGTATGAAAAGAAACACCCACATAGCGAATGGAGGTATGAATTAAGAGTGCGATATTTACCACAGAATCTAAATGACCTGTATGAAAAGGATAAAGTTACTTTTTACTACTACTATGATCAGGTAAATTTGCTTATCTTTTAAGATAAATAAAAAAAATGTAAAGAGTTCATATCAATTGTTTCAAATTAATTGTAATAATTATCTTAAAATTCTACAATTTAATATAAAATAATCATTACAAAGTTAAATCAATCTTTGATTCGTTTGATTTTGCAGGTGCGAAATGATTACCTCTGTGCCAATCATGCAACTCTAGACCAGGACATCGCTGTACAATTATGCTGTCTGGAAATACGATATTTCTTCAAAGACATGCCACAGATTGCTCTTGATAAAAAAAGTAATTTAGAATATTTAGAAAGAGAGGTAAGAATACTATTTAATTTATAATATTTACACTGTATAAGTTTTATTTAAAGTTTTGTACATTAAAGCACGTGTATCTCAAATATTTTACACAAAAATTAAGTCAACATTTTAGAATAATAATTTTACAATGTATACAGTCCAATAAGTATACATATACAAAAACATGATATAATTAAATAGAGTTACTTTGGAAAGTAATCAGAAGAAAATATATTTACAATTGCATACATTATGAGCTGAGCTTCCGTGTAAGGCATTGGTTGAAGCTTCAAAACATTGTCTAAAGCTCTACTCAAGTTTTTTATTGTAACATAAATATTATCAATATTATTTAATTTCACTTTATCTACATAGGACTTTATTCTTACAAATTCCATTGCTAATTTGCGTTTAATAGTAATATTTTTTGTAGAATCCTATAAACAAAAATATAATTATTATTATATCTCCAAATTATTATTTATAAATCACAGTAAATACTGAAACCAGAAATTTTGTTTACAAAAATTATTGTATCTGTTTCAGTAATACTTAATAAAAAAGTACATAATTACCATAAAGCTCGGATATTCATCTTCAATAGGCCAATTTTTTTTGCAAGCTATACATTGGCAATAAAAGTTGTATCTTGTTCTCAATCTCGTAATCCTATCACTTTTTTTTGCTGACTTTTCAACGTAACTGTAAAAAAGCTGTAAAATAACTTCAATTAGTTTTCTGATTATTACCTACTATTATTTGAAAATAAAATGTGTAACCTGTTCCCCTTTCCTGATTGGCATGACTGCAAAGAAGTTTTTCCCAGAAAAAGTAACATTTGGAAAGCAACTATGATTCAAAAAGCTTAATGATGGAATGACCGAAGAACCCATTGTGTCACAGCTCATCTGTAAATTGTAAAATTATTATTCTTCTAAAATATACTTTCAAACTAAAAATATTATAATAAGACTGAGTGTGTTACATACAGAAAAGCCATTTGTATTCCATATGCTGAATAACTTGTATATCATTCTTCCCAGAAAAACAACCCTTTCATTATTATGTAAATCATGCCACCCAATATTTAATTTTTCTCCCAAAATTGCTGTTTTATTTACCAAATGAAAAACCGTAAATGCTATCAACTTGTGCATATATTCTTTAAACAATAAATCTGGTATTTTGTCAAACGCATCACTTAAACTGTACAAACTTCTATGTTTATCGTCATAAAATTTACCATCAGCTGAAAAACCCTTCATACGTGGATCTAAAAAAAAAGTAAAAACTTAAATCTTCCAACCAAATATTCTTTGTTTATAATGAAAAAGTTATTCACCTGGACAATTATCAACAGCATCCCACTCTGCTTTTATATTCTCAACAGTTCCTAATTCTCTAAAAGCTTTTGCAGTGGCTCGAATGCCAAAAAGAAGAAACATTACAAAATCGTCAACAGCAACGTGCATCAAATTATCCAAAATTTGACACTCCATGTTATGAAACAAATCCCAAGACTTTTGCTTGCATGCTTCTGAGCAGTAAAGCACATTGACACAATGGTCACAAGGAACACTATCATAAAGGCTCTTGTAACACAGCCAGCAGTAAAGGTATCTGAATGACAAGCTTAAGATTTTCATATCTGAGTAAAGATTTTTGGCAATAATCTCACCAGCTTTGATGTCTTGTGTGGCCACAAAGTGTCTGCCAAAAGTTTTGTTGTACTTCAGAGCAACAGCACTTGAAATCGACGGAATTTCCTCGTTCGACTGTCTGTAGTTAAATTCGTTGAGCAGTCTGTAAACATCCATGTGAGCAAATTGATCCATCTTTTCAATGGGATAGCTGTGAGAATGTTCTTCCACTTTTTGTTTCAGTTTCTCCTCTTTTTCAGGGTCATGCTGCTGGATCCAAAGTAAAGCTTGTTTAAAAAATTCTGGTGATCTTGGATTTCTTGTTAAAATCAGGCATTCGAGATATCGAATTAACTGATTAGCCTTCATTTGGACTGGAAAATTGTTGCCATAGATGTACCGGTCCATGACCTTCAGACATTCTTTATACTTTCTTAGTTTGAATAGTACTGTAGACTTGTTGGAATAGGCAAGATACAGTTCTGGGGAATTTATAGGTGCAGCTGCTATGCTTCTGTTGAAGAGATCGATGGACTGAAGGAGTTCTTCATCGGAGTTACCAAAAGACTTTTTGCCTCCTTCAGATTTAAATGCTTGTGAAATTTTCGCGCACTTTTGTTTTCTGTCTTTCAAAAGAGGCTTGAGATCAAAGTTTGCAAAATCTTTCATTATGTAGAGCATATAAGTGTGATTGTCTGTTACACTGGACACATTGAACGGATTACATGTTTGCATAAATACGGTCCAGGACAAAGTTTGTTTGACTTCTTCCGTCATTTTGTTTAAAATGTAAAAACTGTAAATTAAAAAGATATAATTATTAATGGTTACGAAGTAATTTTCATTTTCAATTTTTATTAGTTTGTATTTTGAAATAAAAATGTTGCATAATATTTGCAGAATCACAGTATAAATATAAACAAGGTCTGTTTTTCTAATGGTCAAAATATAATTTGAAAAGCTTTGTTAGAGAAAATTATTATTAACTGTAATTTTTTAAACTGCTACCTATATTTCCATTTATAGTATATTCTTGTATACACAAATATTTGTCTATTTATATATTTTATATAATATATTTATATATATTTTATATATATATACATTTTGAAATTTAATTTGCAAATATACTTGAAATTTTGATTTACTTAAATGTAAGTGTCGTAGATTTGTGAATTTTTATTATATTTTAAAACTAAACAAATAGTTAGCAATTTAAATATTAGTTACTTACACAGTTATCAATAAACAGCAATATTCGGTTTAAAAATTAAAAATAATCTAGAAAATGTTCAATTTAAAAAATTATTCAAACGATTAAATATTCTTATTGGAAGTTAGTTTTCAGCATAGTTCTTTCTTTGTGTCTAACAGTTCTGACAAACTGATTTTGAGAATCTTACACTATATTTTCATTTGATCAGTGATACCATCTATCACTTCCACTAATACTACTGTTATATTTCCTCAAATCCTACTAACCTATATTTTTGGGGATATAATAGATGTCTATTATTTTTTCCCAGAATTTTTGAAATTATTTTCAATATTTAAGGTCTACGTTTCAAGTACAATTTAATAAATTTGAATTTTTATTTAATATTTAACTCGTTTAACTTTTTGTTAATATTATAATAAAATGTAAATTAAAATTGCTTTATAAATATCTTGAATACGATAATAGATATTATAATATTTATTTCAGGTTGGTTTACATAAATTTTTGCCACGGTCAGTATTGAACGGCATGAAACCAAAGGCATTGTTGAAACTCATTAAGCATCACTTCAAAAAAGTAGCAGCACTGACTGAGTTAGAATGTATGTTCAAATTCTTTGATCTACTGCGTTCCTATTACAAGTTCGATCAAGAAAGTTTCACTTGTGCTTTGGGGGTAAATAACAAAAGTCAATTATTTGACTATTTCTTTCTCGCAAAATTGATAACTTTTTACATTTATTTTAGTCGAGTTGGTCGATTCCAGTTGAACTAGTCATTGGTCCTGATCTTGGAATTTCTCACATGGCTCATCGAGGCGGAACTGTGGTAAAAATATTTTCTATTCATTAAAAAAATACTTTTTTAAAAATATATATCAATTTATAGTATTAAATTTTCTGAATTAATTTTTTACAAAAGAATTTTTCAAAATTAATTTTCAGCCTACGAGAATGGCGGAATTTTCTCAAATCCAATCTATCCAAACTCTTGTTTCTGATTGCAAAGAGCATGCCAAGGCGTGTATTAAATTACGTGTCGCTGGGGCCGCCGAGACCCTTAGTATTACATGCTCCAGTCTAGATCAAGCTGAAAGTCTGGCAGATCTCATTGACGGCTATTGCAGATTAGCCACTGGCAGCAACACGTCCCTCTGGAACCGAAAAGGTAACTGAGAAATTAATTTAATTACAATACAGTTAAATGTGTTAAAGTACAATCAAACGTGTGTTCAAGTCAAAAAGCAAATTTTTTTTTATAACAAAATATTTGCTACACTAAATCATAAACAGTTCAGAATCATTATGTGTTTTTTAAGCTAATAGTCTATAATATTATTTTTTACAAGCTGCGTCGTGGAAAAATTATCCTTGTCCTTGTAAAGGTTTGTTATTTTAATGTATATTTCAAGACTTCTTTAGTTTTATATATTAAAGATAGACTTTTGAAAAAAAAAAAAAATTTTTTTTTTGATAGATGCACATCCACCAAAGTACAGACAAGAAGGAACTGGAAGTCCAGAAAAAACGTCTGCTAAGACGGGAACAATTTTGTCTGAAGACTATGCGGAAATTGTAGATGAAGAAGGAGATTATTCTACACCAGCAAGTAAGAACAAAAAATATAGCAAAAACAATTGTAAAGTATCAATTTTATTTGAATTTAAATTATTTTTAAAAAAGAAAGCACTTGCTTAGTAAAATAAAAAAATGAATTTTTGCAGCTCGAAATTACGAAATTGTGAGAAATCAAGTTGAGCTAGGTGAAATAATCGGAGAAGGACAATTTGGAAACGTACTCAAAGGCTCTTATAAGGGTCGCGATGGTCAAATAATTGCAGTTGCAGTGAAAACTTGCAAAGTTGATGCAGATTTAGCAACGTCAGAAAAGTTTCTCGAAGAAGCATGTAAATATACTAAATATTCAATTTATTGAATACAAATGATTAATTTCACTGTCAATATTTTATATGTTATTAATATTTTATGTTATTACAACGTTAACATTAAATAGAATATATTTATAAAATGTTAAATTAAATATCATATTTGTGATTTTAGATATTATGCAACAATTTGAACATCCTCATATTATCCGATTAATTGGGGTGTGTTCTGAGGCTCCAATTTGGCTGATCATGGAATTAGCAAGACTGGGTGAAATGAGAGCTTATTTACAATCTAACAAGACCCGACTTGATTTAGCAACATTATTATTATATACTTTTCAATTGAGTACCGCTCTATCCTATCTAGAAAGCAAAAAATTTGTTCACAGGTTTGTTAAAAACATATTTTTTCGCTTGTAGAAAAATTGTATTAATAAGAAAGCTATGAAATAAATAAATAATTTATTTATCTTTTAAATAAACAATCATTTTTATTTTAAATCACAGGGACATTGCCGCAAGAAACGTATTAGTTTCTGCTCATACTTGTGTTAAACTTGCGGATTTTGGATTAAGTCGATGGGTGGAAGACCAAAGCTATTACACTGCGAGCAAATGCAAATTGCCAATTAAATGGATGGCTCCAGAGAGTATTAATTTTAGAAGATTTACTACATCATCGGATGTTTGGATGTTTGGTAAATGTTACATATTTTGTATAAAATATATTGAACTACAAAAATATTATAATAATCTCTTGATATATAAATTCTTTTAATACTGTTTTTTACAGGTGTCTGTATGTGGGAAATTTTGATGCTCGGAGTGAAACCTTTTCAGGGAGTTAAGAACAACGAAGTGATTCGCAAACTGGAAAACGGAGAAAGACTTGCATTGCCAAACCGTTGTCCACCGAGATTATATTCATTAATGTCACAGTGCTGGAGTTACGAGCCTAGCAAAAGACCAACTTTTAAAGATATTAGAGAAAATTTACAGTAAGTTGTTGTCAACTTTAATGAACTTTTTTCAAAAAAATTAAAAATTCATGTCAATTCACAGTTATTATTATAATTAAATTTGTATTTTTCCAGTGAAATTTTATTGGAAGAACGACATCAGCAGCAAGAAACAATGAGACGAGAGAACCGAAGAGTCCAAGCCATGTCATGGGGTAACCATCACTTTATTATTTTAAGATTAAAATCACACTAGTCAACATGGTGTTTACATCAGAGTCAGATTTAATGAATTCTTAAAAAAAATATTACCCTGAAAAAGAATTTGTTAAGAAAAATATTC
>JABFPM010000999.1:0-23255 GCA_022817325.1 Idris sp. 1 HC-2018 | reverse complement strand
TTTTTTATTTTTTTTTTTTTTTAATATTGGATTTATTTTATGATGAATCTCATAATTTTGCTGGTCCAAATAATGTCCATCAAAATTGATGTCTGATTCAATGTCAGTTCTGAAACATATGTTACGACTTGATAATAACCTAATCAAGATCTCATGTAGATCGAAATTCTGAACACTATGGCTGTTAAATTTGCGTCGAAACATGGATCATCATTAATTCAGTAGTAGAAACATTTAGTTTTCAATAAGCATCTGGGGACTTTTTACAGTAGCATAAAAATTCAAATAATTTTTTCAAAAATAGAGATTTCTATGTCCCAAAAAAAAGTTGTTAATCAAATAATAAAAAACTTTATTCATAAAATAAAAAATCTAAATAAATGATCTATACGAAATATATTAAAAACCTTTTTTATAGTTATTTGTGTCTTGAACATGTTGTAAAAAAACTCATACACAGACACAAAGTAAAATGTGCATCGTACATGAATTCAGATTACTCGAATATAAAAGAGTTTTTGTTACAGAAATTGATTGACATTTTTATATAAATTGTTTCCGCATCCTATTTTTTGAAAATAATGAATCGTTAAAATGTTTGTCTGACAAAATATATAAATAATAATAAAAATTTCTTTTCATTGCAAAATATCTTAGTAATACAGTTATTAATGTCTCAATTGAATAAAAAGTTCTTTTTAATTTCATGTATTTATCATAGGTTCACTAAACTTTACTTTCAAAAGAATTTATTAAAATATAATATCACTTATTTTAATTTTTAATACTTTTACTAAGAGATTCTTTGGAATAAATTTAACAAAGGAAACCATTTTCTGTTTATGTTCATAAATTAGTGTCAAATAGTTAAAATGTTATTGAACATAATTGTTTAATATCCGGCATTTTCTCAAAATATTTGCTTTAATGTGAGAATTCAAATGTTCAATGATAAGTAGACAGAAAACAACTTTAAAGCTTTTATGTGCACAAAATGTTTTATCTTATCTGCAATGACAGTTTTTTTTATACAAAATAAAAATAGCAACAAAATTTAAACATCAGAGATTTTTAGATATCAAATTTGTTCATACTTACTTTGTAAAATTTCGAAATTTGACAATGGGCCCCTTCACGTTGTATTAAACTGTATGCATCATGTCATAACACTTTTCACAATAAACGTCATTGTCCATTGTAAAAATGAATTCAACTATTGCATCCTTCATTTTCATCTAAGTTTTCATTTTATTGGCTAGTTTGATAATTTGTATGTACCTACAAAATTGTTGGTTTGTGGTTCACTGTAAAAATTATGTTCTATATTTGATTTGAAAATAAATTAAAAATGTTTCTCAATTTTTCCCCAAAATGTACAAAGAAGTATAATTTTAATTTTGTAAATCAAATATTTTTGTTCAAAAGAAATAATTAATAAAAATAAAGTGGAACACTCTATACATAAATCTAAATGAATAATGAATTTTTAACCTTTGATAAGAGCTTTGATTATTTCTTATCAATAACTGACCATAGACAACTTAATAATTAGTTGAATTAAATGTTAATGTAAAATAATTATGTATTTTAGTTTATTTTTAATTTTGCATACATTATTTTGATAACAAAGTAATTTTAAAAGAAACCTAGATTTAATTGGGGTAAATAGGAATGAGGGTATACAATAAACAAGTTAAAATTGGAGTACAAAATAATTGTAAATAAAATTTATATTTAATAGCAGGACACACGTTCTTTAATTTATGAGTGTGGGTTCCCTCATAATAACTCGTTAACTTCATTATTGATGCTTTAGATTTCAGCATTTAACTGTTGTCTCATTATGAAAGACGAAACTGCTGATTATTAAGGGAAATGAAGAAAAATCATGTTGAACATTTTTTTAATGCTTAAGAGTATTACTTTATAATAAATAAATAAAAATAAATTAAAAAATAGCAGTCCAAAGAATTTTAATTTTTTCAAAGAATTTGCTTTAATCTATTTACAAATAAACATTTCAAATAACTCTGACAAATGTTCAATTGAATGCAGTCGGTTCAGTTCAAAGAAATAATTCTTCTATTACACACTTTTCAGGAAATAAAAAAATTAAATTCTAGTGATCAATATTTATTACAATTATTGCAAAATTTAATTTTAGTAATTAAGTAGTTTTTCAAATAAATCCTGATGTTTTATTTTATAAACTTATTTTGAATCGTTTTACTAATAAAATTTATTTAAAATCATTTTATTTGAAATCTCAAAAGTACATGATTTATCCTATTTAAATTAATATCGGATTTAAAACGTAAATATCACACTGCAACTGACAAATAGAGATTTGGAACGGAATCATTTCTAATTTTGAACAAATATTTAATTGTCATAAATCTCTTGCATAACACTTACAAATTCCAATCTTCAGACATTTCATTTTGATCAAGCAGAGTAATTACATAATATTTATGATACTAAAATTTTGTAAAACATATACATTTTTTCCGCTCTTTCAGCATTCAAATTTTTCGAATGAATTAAATCTATTACTCAGATTTTCTGCTATAAAAAAGAGGCTAATTGAAAAATAAGGAGAAATTTGTTGTATTAATTTTGAAAAAATATAAAGTGGAAATTATTATTTTGTACAATGTCAAAAAGACTTTAAAATATATAATTACTTTAATCCCCTTTATAATCTTATTGGTTCTAATCTACCGTACTGTTTCGCTTATTAAACAACAGCTACTGATGGGATGTGATTAGAAATACAAAGACAGTATTTTCATATGCATTATTTTCTTAACTTGCAAACAGAATTAGTTAATCAAAAAATAATGAAGTTTTATATTACAACAAATTGCAGATTTTAAAAGTTTATTGTGATTAAGTAATTCATATTACATATTTTACTCCTACCAAAAAGTTATTAATTTTTCACCAATTATATCAGCTTATAAAGAGTAAACTCATTTTTGTACACTATTTTTTTTAATATAAATTATTTTTCATCTGAGTAACTGAACTTTGCTTGATTTTAATTTTGTCTTATTCAATAAATTAAAAAGAATTTAAAAAAAGATGGTCGAACATACTTTTTAATTTTGAGATAAATTCGTAGATTCATGATAGTACCGTTGAAGTTGCCGAAAAGTGATTTATAATTGCAAATTACTTTTGTCTAGTCATAAATTGATTGAATTTTTTTATAACACTTGTTTACATAATATGTTATATCATTTTGTTTTATAAACAGTTTTAATCGACAGTACCGTTGCCGATTGCCACTTCACTCATCGCCAGCCAACCTTGCACTAAACTAACTACATGTCGTCGTACGGCAAACAATATTAAATATTATGCACCTAAGCATTTTTAGGACTATCGAATATAACATGACGTTCTGTATATCAAATGAAAATACTTGGCATGATTTAAATATACTTTTTAAGATTAGTTCAACCAAAATTTGCAGAACCTTAAATTCAGCTACACTGCAAAAATATAAAAAACCCAAATCTTACACATTCATCAGCAACATTTTACAATTTTTTTTTACGAAAAATGATATCAAATCTGAGGCAAAAGAAAAAAATAAATCAAATTTCGATATAATTTTTTTTTTGTTTAGACATTTTAATTTTGTCTTATTTAAATTTATGTACTGCACCAATGTTTTTCTTTAAATAGCAATCCAGAAGTGAAAAAACTAATTGGATTGTTTTTGATAGACATGTTCAAATTTTAATTGCGTGAAATGAACGAATAGATTCAAAGATAATTTTGTATGATTATTCAGCGTTATGTAACTATGAATTATCATTTACCATTGAACCATAAATGCAAAAAATCGTACAAATTATGAGTTATTGTTAGCATAAATTTACATGATGTATATATTAAATATGTTTCGCCGCACAGTAGTTGCATTGTGGAAGAAAAAATTGAATTTTCTTAATAGTTCAATAATTTACTGTGAATTTATAAACAATGTTTAACAAAAATACCATTCTTTTTCACAATAAAATTAACAAAACTAGCATTTTATTTACATAATACTTTTAAATTAATCGTAAATACAGCCTTTTACATATATTTCGAAGTTCAACAAATTTGTGTCTCCAAATTATAATAATTATATACAAATGTATACCGTTTATACATATAAATTGTGCAATTATCATGAAATATTGGATTTTAATATACAGCAAGGAAATAAAATGCAGTGTACATATCACAATTGATTCACATTGAAATAGATAATTACACATTTTTTGTCTCATTATGTATATTATAAAGTGTTTCTATTTGTTGTATACGTATTGAGAGGGAAATGTAATGTAGTTCGTTAGAGATGTCAGTAATTTATAGTCTCGTTTAGGCCTTGCATTTTCTAATTTTAAATGATTCAATCTAAAGCCATGAATTTTATTTTACATTTCCTAGATAAAAAAAATGTTGATCCAAATATAAAAATGATAAGTAACAAAGTTCTGACTATTTTTGTTAAGAATTAATATTTAAAACCAAATTTGATTTAACAGAATTTTCCTATTATTTATTTGCAAGAATTAATAATTGTGTATTTACGCAGATTACATTAGCATAATTATCATTTTTAATACATTTTTGTAATCTTATAATTGCACCATATATCCAGAATCATTAATTTGTTAAATAACATTATAATGAAATGTAGTTTAATATGTATTACAAATTCAAGTACTTGTCAATTCAAACTGGAAAATTATTTCATAAATAAAATTGTTAACAAAAGTGGTGATATGATTGATAAAAAAAGCGCAATATTGTTAACATGTTAATGTCATGTACATACATAGTATTATGCACATTTCATGTGTAATAAAAAAATCATTATTCCGAAAGTCTTACAAATAAACATTAAAATAACTTACCTTATAAGAAATTTATCAAAATTGTAAATTGAATGCATTCAGTATAATTTAAATTAATAACTTGCCGGTCTGTAATATGTATATGGAATATTAATTTTCAATTTATTTATGATTAAGGATATTAGATGAAATTATGACAACAAAATACTTTCATAAAATAATAATATTTCATTTTAGTCATGCATTATAAATCGACATATACACTTTGTCTTTAATTATACATTATTTAATGATTACCAATTATTTATGTACTCAAACTCTTAACATCTATAACATTTCATTTCATTTTCACTAAGTAATTATCGCAAAATTAATATTTAAATATCACAGTTAAATTATGAAATATAAATAATTAACAGAAATTATAATTTGTTAACTATTTTGATAATACAACAATTTTATATTACACAAATCAGTTTCTAAAAAGTTTTAACAAATTAGTTAAATATTAAAAAGATAACAGTGTTGAAATTTTAAAAATTTCTAGCAAAAATATCGTTTTAGAGGGAACTGTATGTAATAGTATCTGCCATCAACATTGTAAGTCTAATAAGTGAATATAATAAAATCTATCAGTCTTAACAAAAATCGTAAATTAGAAATTACATATAATTTCTGTAATAGTCTATATTTAAAACATAAATACTTTTTATGAAGGATTCAGATTCGTTGGTTTATGCAGATTTAATTTCGTGCTTCATGCAGAATTTGAAAAATTCCCAGCCTTCTCCTCGAGATTGTGACTGCAATGAACAATTATTAAACTATGTTTTTTTTTTAAATTCCCATTTTAAAAGTAACTCAATTATTTTTGGTACAATAAAGAAAACAGATTAAAGTTCTTTTAAATTATTTTAAAAATACTTTATCAAATTACCTTAAATCCTCGATGCAGTCTGTCTTTCATGATGGCAATAAATTCTTTATAAGAAAGTCTGCCATCTCCGTCGACATCAAATATTGTAAATACCGTGTCTACAATGTGATGTGATATCGTTGTTCCAGTACAAACTTTAACTGCACGCAAAAATTCGTCTAAAAAATTGTTTTTCTTTAGTTTTCTGTTAAATAGTTAATAAAACATACTGTTATACGATAAAAATGTCTACCAAGTACTAGGAAATCCACGTTAAAACCTATTTCGTACATAAATTTTGTGCGAAAACTTCGCATGACGTTTTTGTGAATTGGTGACGTACAAAAATGACTATCAGAGTTTATTTGAATATTTATGAGAAGTTTTCGTATACTGTTGCAATAAAACATTCCCATAAGGAAAGTTTATGAATTTTATGAGAGATTATTGCACATGAATGATTTTTTTCTTATTTTTCGCGTGACAAATTTTTGTAAACATATAAATTAGAAAATAACTTTTCAAAGTAAAATGAGTTTTCCTAAAAATGATTTTTTTAACCTTGTGAAATGGGGCGATCTGCAAGTGTGTACATTCTCATGGCAATGGCAAAATCGTCCAAGCTGTTTAAAAATTGATAAAAAATTTGAAACTCCTTAAAAGTTATGCCAATTGATTCGGATGAATCTATCAGTCGTTCTAAATATTTATCATATCTACAATGAAAACAAATATAATTATGTTTATTAATATAAACTTGAATTAAATCTGATCAAGTTCAAAGAAATTAAACGTTTCCTTACTCGGATGCGTTAAGATGTGTGTATCTCAGTAATATTTTAGCAAAATCCATTTCTGATATCACATCTAGACCTTTACTGAATTCATGAAATTCGATTTCCAGGACTTCGAGTTGCAAATGTTTCATAAATTGTTGAAAATTTTCAAAATTCAGTTCACCGGTGCCATCTTTGCCAAAAAAGTGGACCATTAAAGTAGTATCCACCGAATGACGCCGTTGTAAGCCCTATGAAAAAAAAATTCTGTAATTAAATTATAAATATCGTCTAACAGTTTTATTTTCCTTTCTGAAATAATTTAATATTATTTTTACAGAAATAGTAAAATTGTTTTTTTTTGTTCTTCAATTTAGTACATTTTACCTCATCATCGTCAATATATTGGTCTCTGATTGCTTCAGCAGTAACACGTGTTTCCAAAGGAGTTTCTTCTTTAACTTCTTCACCGTGTCGCCCACGCCAAGTGTGGCTAAAGATTTTTTCCATCTAAAATAAGTTATACTTAAAATCAAATTATTCAAAACAGAGTTTAACATTTTTTTATTTTTCTCATTTTTTCTTTTTAATTTTGTAGATTAAAAAGAGATATTCTTTAATTTGTAAAATCTAAATTTACTGGTACAAGAATAGAAAAAACTTTTTTTTTTTACAAAATTAATCAACGTTTTGTGCTAATTAAAGATTGAATCGAACTTACCACTAAAAACTCTGATTTATCAACTCTTTCATTTCCATCTGTATCAAACATATTAAATGCAATACGAAATCCACTTCGAGGTTCTACAAAAATAATTAAAGAACATTGAAGAAATTTTAACAATTTGCAATACTTCTTATTGATTTATTGGGTATATTTATAACTTACTTGTTAATATTGAAAGCAGAAACAAGTACTCTGTAAATGAAATGATTCCTGAAAAGCAAATAAAAAATATTTTTTAATTCAGCAAATATTTTTAGAATTGGTTTAATTTGAAATAAGATAACTTTTAATTTAATTTGTAGTCCTACCTTTGTCTCGAAGACTTCTAAACATATGTTTGTTTCCTCTAGTAAGAGGTGGTGTTGCATCTCTCATTGAGTCTAATTCTTTGGAACTTAAAACCCTTCTTTTTAATCTTGCTGAAAATAGAAATAGAAACAAATTTTTGAATTTAAATTTCTTTTCTAAAATTCGATGTATCTAATAAAAAAAGCTCCATTATATATTGAAGACAAAATTATTACAACAGATAAATGTAAATTAAAATCCTTTTTATTATTACGGTGGCTTTTTTCTAAGTGCTAACATTTCAATACACCTTCAAAATAACTTTTCTTCATCTCAAATTTAATTTGAGTGAAATTATTGTTTGCTGTGTATGCATAATTAATTTTTATGACTTTTTTTTTAATATTTATTAACAGTTGTTAAAAGACCTTCCTGTAATTGGATCCAAGTCGAGAATACTGTAATCAGCGTCCCTATCGCCATTATCATCGATCCTGACATGGCCAGTGATGCCGATGAAATCTCTATCCCACATTTTTCGCGTGATAGCAGTGCCGTTGTACATGTCGTCGCCATTTGATAACGTTTCATTTAATGCCATGCCCAACAAATAAACCCCGTCGTAAAAGGCACCGACAAAAAAGTTGACCTTCAAAAATAATTTATCATAAAACAGTGCAAAATGTCAAACCAAAAAAAACACAATATTTATTGAAAATTGCGTTCCCGATGCACATGAAAATGAAAAGTATGATTTATGACATTTTAATGCATTTTCTTATGTGAGCAATATAATCCAGAACATGAAAATAAATTGCATGTGAAAATAAAGAGAAAGACATTTGAATCTATTAACATTTAAATTGAAACAAAAAAGTGAAATAATTTGTGCAATTAATTTTAAAAAAGTTCATTTAAAGCAAATTTAGAAAAATCTTACTTCTTCACCGTCAGAAAATGTGTAATTGTAATCACTCTGTGCTCTTAATTTGACTTTGTCTGCAAAATCTTGATATCGAGGGCTTGTTGGCTGTAATAAGGAAACTCTTAAAAGAGCTTCATAGGCCTTTCGAGCGTTTGTGTCATCCTCATCGTTCATTGCCCAGTCGTGATCTCCCCAATAAGAGCCCTGCAAGAAAAATCCATCTGAGAAAACTGTAATTTAACATAACGTAATGAGTTACATTAAGAAAAATGAGAAAAACATATATTATATATATTAGGGTGTCTGTTAACATTTTCTTTCTTAGAACCAAGCTAATTTCATAGAAAATGATAAAAAAAACTACAATAAAATAAAAAAATATGTTTCTTCACAAAATATTTTGCATCATCTAAACCCGACATTCTCCAAATATTACTTACAAAAATTGTGGCAAGATATTTTATGAACAAAATGGCATTTCCTTTAGTTTTTTCATCTCTTTCTGCGAAACTAGCGTGGTTCCAAAAAAATGTTTAACGGACACCCTAATATATATATAATATAACAGATAATGCAGTACAACAATCAACACTTTAACGTGTAGTACTTGAAAAATTTCTACGTCAAGGAATGCCCAGTCGCCTCGAGTCATACCCAAAGAATGCGCTGCCAGCATAAATTTTCTAACAAGTGTTCCGCGAACACTTAGTATCACCACTGAAAAATAGTATTAAGTTATGAAAACTTATATCAAAGTTTTAATTTTTCAACTTTAAAAAGTAACTTCAGTAATAAGTATACTAAATATACATCTAAATACTATAATGCAAAAGTAATGTTGTTTGACGTCATAAAACTAAACTTTATTACTGTATTCAAAATGATTGCTGCAATTTTGTAAGCATAAAAAAGCATTTATTGCACATTAAATTTATGCTCTCATGATTAAGTTTTCATGCTTTTCAATTTACGTAATTTCCTTTTTTTATTTTTATGGTATATACATATGAGATACATATCGAATATTTTATTGAAGTTGACACACACCACCCCCGCTTTTGTTACGTATAAATTACCTCTCGCGTACATGCTAGCGTCTCGCAGATAAAAGTGGTAAGGCTCGTCCTCGGAATTTCCGTCCAACTCCCGGACGAATTTCAAGAGTCCTTCCTTGCGTAAACCGTACTCGAGATTTTTGCCAACAGTCAGCGAGAACAGATCCGAACGGTCCAAAATCAAAGCCACATGAGACCATCCAAATTCTTTGAACACGCTGGAGAAAACGAGGCGCAGACGACATTGGCAATATGATATACGAGTTAGCGTGGGGTATCTCGATTTATCTTTGAAAATACCCTAAAAAGATATTTTTTTAGATTCTAATCAAAAGTGTATTAAATTAGTTTAAAGAAATTAGTCGGAATAAAAAAGAATGAAAATATGATAAAGAAAATTGGAATTACTTAAAAAGAAAAAAAAATGATCCACCCCTGGGGTGGACTATAAAATATTGAACTTTATTTTGAAACTCCTGCAGCGATAAAAGTATGCATTGATTGATAATTCAATTTTTCAGATGACTCTGCAGAAACTACCCTCATATTTTTATTTTAATATCAAATTCCGTCGTCACCTTTGTCATTCAAATTATTCTTCCATCAAAATGTTTTTTTTTCTTTTTTTTATGTCAAAGTACTGTTGAAAATTTTTTATAGAAAAAATAAGGGAATCCTTTTTCAATGATAATGTGATCATCAATAAATTACGAAGAAAATGAGTGCTGTACGACAGTCAAATCACTATTGTATTCTAAGGAAAGTGACCTTTGAGAATTACTCTACACGGAAGTTAATTGAAAAGATAAATCCAAGTTTAATTTGAATTCAGGGGCGCTGTATTTTTAATACACTTTAATTCTGCAGTTTGCTTTGATTTAATAAATATTATGTAATGTTGACATTAATTTAAAATTTGCTTTTGCACTTTATTGATTTTAATTTGTATTTGCAATGAAACTGCTAAATCAATGCGTTGGAATTTGTTTTCAATTAAGGGCAGCTACATCCGTATTTAGTTTTGCTATTAATTAAGGGTGGGATGAGTATCGTGTAATTTTTATTGACTCAATTAAATAAAATAATTAAACACGAGACTACGTAAACTTTGGTAAAGAACAAAAAAATAAAATCACATACATTTTATAATAAGTTTTGCTTTCTATAAATTTAATGATGGTAAAAAGAAAACCTTTTAATTCAAGTACTAATTAATTATTACAGTAGAGTAAAGTTTGTAAATTAATGGATGTGTTAATTAAGCGTTGCAAAAAAATTATCCAAGGTGACACTGTCTGAGAAGTTAGTTGGTTTTTTTTTTAATTTTCATTATCATATTTTCTGCTGTTATATTTCCCCTTGAATGTTATCTTCATAAATAAAAAGTTGATATTAATGTCATAAGATAAATTTGTTTATTTTTTCTCAAAACAAATTTTCTCACCGATGAATCATTTTTCCATTTGTGAAGCCTCCCGAGAATACCCGAAGTTACAGAAAGTTCACCTTCTGATGGAGGCTGAAAGTAATATATTTTGAAAAATAAGATACATTTTTTATTAATAGAAAAATTATAATAACATATAAAAAACAAAATTGTATATTTTTGTTGTAAAAAATACTGTTTTACCTGGTCACCCATTCCAGTGATAATGGGGGTGTTCCAGTAGGCCGCTAATTGAGCAACTGGCTCCAAAGCAAAAGCACAAGCAGGACCTATAAAAGCTACAACATTTTCTATAAAATGCATGTCCGCTGCCAATCCAGGTGCTTTAGCTCCACTGCAGGAAGGATAGCTGAAATAAAAAATAATGAAGACTCGTTGAAAGGGGCAAAAACACAACATACTTTCAAAGTTCTTTATAAACAAGATTTTAATTTTAAATTTGTATTTAAATGCAGATAAATTTTATAGAAATTAATTAATTATAAAGTTGTCTGTTAAATTCGAAAAAGTTTATTGATTAGATTTACATCAAATGTTGCAATGTGATGTCACTGAAAATGCATTGAATAACAAAATTAAAATTTATATAACACAGTTGACATTTATGATTCAACGCGTTTTTCTATATTGGGGTACTCGGGGTAATGTGTGACGGCCAAATTATTATCAACAAATTAGTATAAAAATTAGAGTAAACATTATAATGTTGTTTATTTATATCTGATTCATGATTGTAAAAAAGATTTTTTTTAAATTAGTTAAACATTCCATAGATGTTATTGTTTGCAGTTGGTATGGCAAAAATCTATCGAAATCAAAGTTCGAGCTGTTGAATTCGAAGTTTGTTTTTTTTTAACATTATTTTCTGATTTTTGTAATTTTAATAATTGCTTTGACTTAATTATGAATTAATTTACTTAACCGATTTATATAAAATGATTTATTGAATGTTATTTGGTTTTACAACTGAAATCATAATTGCCCCATATAATTTTCAATGTGCGGGGTAATTGTGGCACGGTATAAATAGACAACAAATTTATAAAAAAAAATTAGTCCATAGCTTAGTTTACAAATTATAAATGTTATTTCAGCATAAAATAATGATAAAGTTAAGAAATTTGTGTTTTTTCAACACATTTTTATCAACTGACATTTGTGAAGTCAGAAAAATCAATTGCAACAAAATTGCTGTTCTTAATGTTATAATTAAATTTTTTCGATACTAATCATTGATTAAATCAATTTTGTGTTGTTTTTTGAAGAAAACTTAATAATATATTTTAATTATTTACAATGTCACATATTACTCCACGTTATAATAATGTTTATTAATGAATATTATTTCAATTTTGTAATGTACATTTCGAAAGAAAAAGAATTCAACTAAATTTTGAAAAAAGAGCGACTACAAATTATAAGATATAACAAAATAATACTAGTTGAACTTCAATTTTGCTTTTTCGCGTCACAATTACCCCGACTGCCCCTATGTAATTAAATCTCAAAAATTTAACTAATGTATATAAAAAGAACAAACTTTAATTTGCCAATTTTCAATACACAAATATAATTAAGCAAATGTGCTTAATTTATTCTTTTTAATTATTTACTCTTTATTTTTAAATTCTCATTAAAACCCAAAAATGATCAATTTAAGTAACATCAATTTGCTTTTTTAATTTACAAAAAACAGCAAGATATGTAAATGTCAAAGCATCGGTTTATCCGGTGAATGAAAACAATATAGATTAATTAAGGGACGCTGAGAGATATTCCGACTTGAAGTCAGATGTAAATGCATGTAATGACAGTGTGCAGGTATAATTGTCACGCATCCCCGAGTGATTCCTCGTGGAATTAATATGTGTGTTATGTATACCTACATGAACATTCAATCAATGGCACAACATTCTGTGAACATTAATTGAATTTGTGCCCGATAGATTCTGTAAACATAATCAATCATTTGTTATAATATTTCCTCTGCTCAAATGCATCTGGTAGCTTGAAAAATTGCAGCGAATCAACAAGCTCTGTGATATAATGACGGAAAAAAGTTTTTATCAAAAATAATGTAAGGAAGATTAATTTTATTTATAAACTAAGACACGCAGTTTTGAACAGTTTTTAATAAACAAATTAGAGCTTCAATGGAGTTTTTATAATTTAGGAGATAATATTACAAGGTTTATTTTTTAACAATTTAAGATACCAATTTGATTGAATTTTTTGAAAAATGAATTTTTATCACCTGGCTTGAACTTTTCTAAGTTGAACATTATGATGGTAGCCTAAAAATTCATTGACTTCAGCGAGGGCAATATCAACCGCGGGACCGCACCGCTCCAGATCAAAAGGACTGTCTAGATGAGATGCCATTAAGACACCCACATTGTACACTCGCATATCAGTTTCATATGAAGCTAAAGAAAAATTATAACATTATTGAGTTAATGAATGTTGAATTATTTTTTTAACAAATCAATAAATCTTTGGAAACAATATTTACAAAAAAGTAAATTGTATGTCACATTTATATTTTGAAGGTCTTTCTGCTACGTAAGATAGAAATAGCATTTACACTGAGCTATAGTTCTTTTAAATAATGATTAAATATAATGTAATAAGTGTTTTATGCATATAGTTTACTAGCACTGATCGTAATTTTTAAAATCATAATTCTCTCAGTGTATGATTTAAATGCTTTTTTGAGTTTTAATTTATGATAATTTAATAGATTATCAAAATCTACTTTATAAATTGTCTAAACGAATTTTTATATTATATCATTATTATTATGCCTGTTAACAAGATTTTTTTATAACAAAATCAGAAGTTATTTAAAATTTAACGAAATGTTCTTCAAAATATTATCTTTCATTTTCCAAAATATGAGAATTGTTTGCTACGTAGAACTTAAAATATTAAATTTCAAAATATTGAAAATATACATGGCTTCTATATCTATATATATAATTTTTCCAAACTTTGAGGTCAAATATCTCAGCTTCTGGATAGTCAATCGGTTCGACATTTTTACCAATGATGTATCAATACTTTCTCATTGATTATTTTAAATTACAGGAAATACTGACTATTTTGAGTTAATAGCAAAAAGACCTTAAACTAATCAAATTGTTCTTAAAATTTTGTTGAATATAAAACATAAGCAAACTAATTATTTGATTTTATATATATGAAAAAATGTATTTTATTTGAAATAACTTGAAGATTATTTTTAAAATTATTAGTTACAAAATAAAACTACATAAACAAATTACAAACTCATTTCATTGGTGTGGTTTAAATTTATGTTCACATAAATGAAGGTTTGAGCTAGAAAATATTGATCATTTTTTTGAAATTTATTTTTTGAATCAAAAAACATGATAAGAATCAAACAGAATCAACTATTTGATACATTTTTGTATTTCTCAATTCAAAAACACAAAAATATACATAAAAAAATTGTTTAGAATATTATTTGTAAAGTACTCTAACAATATTTTATTAATTTTTACTGAATTAACAAAAAAGGAATAAAAAATTATTATATTTCGCTAAAAACTATTAGTGCATTCATGAATGAAGTGCACTCATTCATAAAGTGTTTAATGACTGATGAACAAATAACAAATTAATGGCACATACGTTCATGCACAAAATTATAATTTGAAAAACAAAAACTTTCACACAGTTCACTGAACTTGTAAATATTTTTTAAAACAATTATTAATAAAAAGTCTTTAACTGAGAATTATTGATTGAAAAGAATTTTGTATTAAAAACTTGAAACGTAATTATGGTGTCTTACCTGTTACTAGTTGTCTACAAACAAACAAAATTACTATAACAAATTCCATTGCACGTAAAATTTATTTTGTTATTTTGTCGTCACTTTTTTAATTAAAATATTATTTTATTGTTGTTATTATAAATAATTATTTACTACAATTCCGAACGCGCGACGTTACACGCACATCTAGTGTTTCATCGAGTGAATTGTACCCTTATATAGGGGTTGTATACAGCGACACAAGCGCATAACAGCGGTTCTTATTTAGATAAAATATGGAAACACAGATTAAGCTCAAGTTTATATTGAAATAAATATCAAAAAAGAGAAGCATTATTTCATGCAGATTTTAGTCAATTTAATATATAATTTGGATGTGAAAAAATTTATTAAATTTAACATAAAATTTATCGTATGTGCTTATTATTTTAAGAAATGTTGAATCAGATTTTTATTTTAATTTTTCTATTGTTGGAGAAAATTATATTTTAGAAGGATAAAATATTTCAAAATCAGTTTAGAGTTTTTGCAAAAAAGAAATATCTTTTCACTTTTCAAACTCGAAAGTTTATCTTTCAATCAAAATTTTGACAGTGATATATGTTGAACTTTTAAAATAAAATTTCTTTTATTTTATAAGTATTTAATGATGTGCAAGACGTCTTTAGAATTAAAAAGAAAGAAAAAATAGAAATATTTGACTTTTCAACAAATATGCAATTAAAACATAAACGACTATGTTTGACATTTTAGAATATTTATTTTTATTAATATTTTTTTTTAATTTACAATAATAAGTTTTAATTTATATTTTTATACATTAAAATACTGATTTTTATTTCAATGTTTTTTTTATAAACATTTTTTGATCAAATTAGTTTTATATTTCTAATGTGACAATTTTGTAAAAATTGTAATACTTATTTATTGTTTTTGTTTTTATTTTGACGACTAATGAATTAAATTTACTTGAAAATGTACAATTAAAGCATAAAAAAATATAATAAACCATAATTTTTTAATAAATAAAAAACATTTCTTTACAAATACCAATGTTACCGATTGCAGATAATGGCGTCACGCCACGTAGTTCACCCGTCAGACACAAAATTGTACAAGATTTTACAATGGTGTTAACCTAACTACGTGAAATTCTTCTTTTCCTGTTGTCTCAGCGGTTGCTCATGTTTGGTAAGTTTGTATTTACAAAATCAAATTAAAAATTTGACATCACTTAAACATTTATTTATATAAGAAGGATTAACAAATTACATCAATCAGTGATTACTATTTCCACTTTATTATTTGGATTAATTTCTTATTTATTTGATTTTCAGGGCAAAATGGGACGTCGACCAGCAAGATGGTAAGCAACACTTTTTCGTTATAATTTATTTACTAATATTATTTTCATAATTGAAATAATTAATTTCTATTCTAATCTTTTATTTAAATACTTAACCGATTGTTTAAAAAAATTATGTTGCTAAAATAATGACAGGTGTTTTGAGGTTAGAATATAACAGACATTGTTACTACAGAAAATGAATAAAAGTTATAACAAATCACGTAGTATTTCACCATAAAGATTAAATTACAAAATGTTGTTGCCAGTTTAATTTCATTAATTTTAAAATTATACTAATACAAACAAAAAAATTCAAATTTGAAAACTTTTGTTTAAACATTATTAATATTTTCAGTTATCGTTACTGCAAAAACAAACCGTACCCTAAATCACGGTTCTGCAGAGGTGTGCCAGATGCCAAAATTCGAATTTTCGATTTGGGAAAAAAGAAAGCTTCAGTCGAAGACTTTCCTCTGTGCGTCCATCTAGTTTCTGACGAGTATGAGCAGCTGAGCTCTGAGGCTTTGGAGGCAGGACGTATTTGCGCAAACAAATACATGGTCAAAAATGCCGGAAAAGATCAGTTCCACATTCGGATACGACTCCATCCTTTCCATGTTATTCGTATCAACAAAATGTTATCGTGCGCTGGAGCTGATAGGTAAAAATTATTTAACAATTTATATAAAAAAAATTTTTTTTTAAAATAAAATTACTTTAATTATACTGAAAATTTATTTTATTTAGTAAATTAAATATTTATTTAAACTTATAGGCTCCAAACCGGAATGAGAGGAGCTTTCGGTAAACCGCAAGGCACAGTTGCCAGAGTTCATATTGGCCAGCCAATCATGAGCATTCGGTCATCTGACCGTCATAAGGCCGCCGTCATCGAAGCTCTCCGTCGTGCCAAGTTCAAGTTCCCTGGTCGTCAAAAGATTTATGTTTCCAAGAAACATGGTTTCACTAAATACAACCGTGATGAGTACGAGCGATTGAAATCTGAGGGAAGACTGGCTTATGATGGTTGCAACGTTAAGTATCTTCCTGAACATGGACCTTTGGATCATTGGAAAAAGTTCAGGGAAGGATTAGCTATGTCGTAAAAATGTATATTTCTTAAATATACTTTAATAATTTAAATAAACATGCTTTTTCATTTTTATTCTTTAAACTACACGTACAATTTAAATTTGAAAGGCATTTTTTTAAAAATCTATAATAAATTATTATACAGTCTTTTTATTATAAAAAAAAGGAAGTAGATTTGTAAAAAGGATTTTTTATTGATTATATAAAATAATTAAACACTTCAGAAATTTGTCATATCAAAAACCAATTTTGACTCTGTTTTCTCATCAGAATTTAAATAATTTGAAAAAGCCTCTGTATAATTGTTTAAATCAATCCGCTTCAAATCTGGCACTTTCAGTTTTTTTCTTATAAAAAATTCAGTCAGTTCCTCAAACATTTGTTCTCTTTCGTTTAAACTTGCGTTTTTTTTGCTCCATTCTGTTAGCCAGAAACCTTTTACTGTAAGATTCTGCAACATTTATGAGAAATTATAATAATTAAATTTTTCTTAATATTATTTTAAGCTAATTTTCATAATTACTTTGTATCGAACATCATAAGGAGAAACAATCATATTCTTTTTGGATAGACAGCCATAGCAAACTAGGATTCCGTTTTGATCTAACCGTTTCAACAAATTCAAAGTACTTTCTCCACCAACACAATCCAGAGCAAGTTTAGGAGGCAACAAAATATTGTTTTTAAAAATGTTAGTCTGCAGAAGTTCATCTTCAGTTAAAACTTGATTAGCCCCCAGACTTATTAATTTTTCCTATAAAAATGATAATTTTATTAAAATAATTTAAATTTCATAAAAGTAAGAAGATTATTATTTTATTACTTTTAGTTCTTTAATATTGGGTCTATTTCTGACAATGTTAACAGTTTTGTAGTTCCAAATTAAACAAAGTTGTATGACCATTTGCCCAACAACAGAATTCGCTGCATTTTGAATGACTGTATCGCCTTCTTTCAATTGCACAAAATCTTTTAACAATCTATAAGCAGTACAAGGATTAATTTTCAATATGCAAGCAGCTTCCAAGGATAAGTTTTTAGATATCTGTAATATTTATAAACAAAACTGTCCATTAAATAAATACAAAGTTAATTCGTAATTTTAGATAAAAAACAATTCAAAATATTTTTTTATGTTTAAAACTCACAGGCATAACTTGATTTCTTTGATAATTTTTTAAAGTCCTCCAGGTTCCCAAAGCTGATCCCTGTGACAAGACTCTGTCTCCAATTTTTAAATCAAGAATATCTCTGCCTATTGCAACTATTTCTCCGACCCCTTCATTTCCAGGGCAAGTAGGTAAAGTAGGTTTTATTGGCCAGTTTCCTTGAATGCAAACTACATCTGATGGATTGATTGGAGATAATAACCACTTAACTGTCACCTAAATAATGTAAAAAGTTTTTAATTTCAAAAAATATAGACGAAATAACTTTCATTAAACTGTACCTCATTGGCAGCTGGCTTTTCGATTGACGTTTCAGTTACTTTTAGCACTTCTTTAGGGTTTCCAAATTTATCGTGAACTAAATTTTTTCCAACATTAGTATTCATTTTTTTAAACTTTCATTTATAATATTACCAAATAAATTAAGTTGAAACAATTTTGATGTAATAAAATTCAGCAGAATTGCTGAATCACTTAAAGTATATTCAACAGTCAATGCAAACAAGCTGAATTCCAGTTTATCTTGAGGTGAGTGGAAGAAAGATTAAAAAAATGAAACAAGTCTTAAGCTGATAGCAACCGAGTATACTACATTATCAATATTACTTGAGATGTATATGAACTTATTCTTATAACAAATTGTTTTGCTTTGATTTATAATAAATTTTTCAATCAATTAATATAAAGTTTTTTATATTAATAAAAAAAAGTTATAACAACTGTTTAAATACATATAAATTACTTTATTTTAAAAAAAGAAATAATTATTATACATATACTCATTAACTATGATATGGTTTATAAAATACTTAGTGACAAATATTTATAACAATAAAAATCCATTTTTATTCCTTTTACAGTTATTTAACAATATTTTGAGAATATTTTTAGAGAACAAACAAATTATTGTGACGTTTTCATGTAGAATGTTAATTAAGAAATGAACATTCGCGTAATTTATTTTATAAGCAAAACACGACTTTTAGGTAAAGACAATTATTTATTTCATAGCACATAATATTCTTACAATGTGCAATTTAAATTTGATTAAATTCGATGATAATTTATTTTATAAATATTTTTAATTAGTATATGTAATTATAAATATATGATACAAATGTATACATACAAGAATGAAGTAATTTTAAACATTATTATCAATTTATCAACATGTTCCAATAAATTTCTTTAAGAATAAATTTTAAGATTATTTTTTGGTATCTCACAATATTATGTGCTATTAAAAATTATAATTAAATACATTTAAAAAACTCATAATCTCATGAGCTTTTATATGCGGTAAACTTTGTAATTACCTAACAAACTAAACAAACGGAAATAATTTTATAACCTATTTTATACAATTTTTTTTTTGAATTTATATATATTTCATCATTTTCTCATATCTAAAATATATTTGACTCCAGTTTTTCCATTGACACTCAGTGTATTCAGACTTGCTTATTTATACTGGTCAAATGGTACTAGCTTATGAGGTGGTGATTGAATTTTATTATTTTTAAACAAATCTAATATTTCATTGAACATATTTTTTCGTTCATCTGAGTCGATATTTTGCTTTGTCCAAGCTGACATCCAGAATCCTTTAATTGTAAGATCCTAAAATCAATTGGAACTATTTTTAAAAATTTATTTCTTTATTACTTGAACTTTTTCTGAGAAAATTATCATGTTTGTTACCTTGAAAATTAAGCTAGAAGTAGGTACAGTAACAGGCTCTCTTGACATTCCACCATAAGTTACCATTACTCCGCCATGAGCTAAATGCCTCAACACTTCCAAAGCATTTTGACCCGAAATACAATTAAGGGCTAATTTTGGTTGAGGTACTTTTTTGCTTTTGAAAATATCTGTAGATCTAAGCTCAGATTCCGTCAAAACTTCAGTAGCACCTAAGCTCTTGAGCTGGTTCTAAAAATGTTTAAAATTGATATTAAGAATGTTAATAATAAAAACTATTTTCAGCCACGATTAAAATTAATTAATATTACCTTCAATTCTTCGATATTTGGTCTATCTCTAACAATGCTAACATTTTTATAATTCCACGTCTTGCAAAGTTGAATTACTAAATGCCCAACTGCAGAGTTTCCTCCGTTTTGAATTACCGAATTTCCGGGTTTCAAGTCAACAAAGTCTCGCAACATTCTGAACGCTGTGCAAGGGTTCACATTCAGCATACTTGCCTCAACTAGTCCTACGTCTTTTGGAAGCTAAAAATAATTTTGTATTTTCAAAATTAATTTCATTATCTTAAATATATTTTAATAAAACTAATTCTTGTTGAAAGTTTCAAAATAAAATTATTAAGTACATTGCAACAGACATTTTTTAATATATTGTGGAAAATCAAAGTATTTTTCTAAAATATATTAGAAAATGACAAAATAAATCTTAGTAAAACTTTCTTAATAATTCATAATAAGTAATTAAATTATAAAAAACAGTAAAATATAATGCAAACATTTATAAAATAGTTCATTGTTTTTACTTATAGTAAACAAATGAACTATTTATAATTGTCAACACTTTATTATGCTTTTTTGCATAATTTAATTTCTTATTATGAATTTTTAAGAAAATGTTAAAAAGATTTATTATAATTTTCTAATATGTTTTAGAGAAATAATTTCATTTTCTACAGTATATTAAGAAATTTCTGTAGCACTGTTTTTAATAATTTTATTATGATTTTTTTATCAAGAAAGTTTACGCTAGTTTAACGAGGGAATTAAAAATAATAATTTATATTAACCTACAGGCATAACATCTGTACTAGGATAATTAGCTAACGTTCTCCATATTCCAAAATTCAATCCATTTGGTAGAACCTTGTCGCCAACTTTGATATTTTGCACTTTATTACCTATAGCAACTATTTCCCCGACACCTTCATTGCCAGGAACTGCAGGCAGTGGGGGTTTACTGGGATATTTTCCTTGAATTGTATTTATGTCTGCTGGATTTACTGGAGATAGCAACCATTTTACTGTCACCTACAATAAATTTGAACTAATTTATTATATATGCAAATGTATATATGTATATTAAAAAAATTAAATTTACCTATATTTTCTATTCTAAATTTAATCACACAAACTTTAAGATAAATTCAATATTTTAAGATGTACAAACATCGAATTACATTTTTATTTGTTTAATAATATAGTCACCTCATTTTCTGCCGGCTGAGCTACAGCTGAATCAATCATTTGCAAAACGTTGACAGGCTCTCCATATTCTTCATAAAACAGAGATTTTGCTGCAGTAGAACTCATTCTTCGAAATTGATAACATTTCATTCGACAAAACGAATGTGAAATATTGGTAAACATTCGACTGGTTTGCATTGTGGCGGAACACTAATAGCTGATCAAAGGTTAAGTATTCCCGTAACCATAAAAAGTCCCGTGTGCTCTGCCTATTGATATAACCTCAAAAACCTTTTATTTGAATTTTTGTTAAAATTTAAAAGGCGTATTAAAAGTTTTATTTCGTTATCTCAGAAATTTATAGATTATAATGTTATCAAAACATTGCGATACGTCAATCATTTAGTCGGCATGGTTATTTAAATCAGGGGTCCCTCACTCTATTGAAAATTTTTGGTCGAGTCTGTTTGCTAGTTAGTTCGCTGGGATGGCGCCACTGCGATTGAAGTGTAGTTTCAAAATAATTTCAGGCCAAACTAGCCTACTGACACGCACACTGAAATATAGTAATACTGGAACGTGCACTGACGCGATGAAAGCGATCCGAGAGAGATAGCTTGTCACGGGATAACCTATCTTTGTTGTACAGCCATTTCAAAAAGTTTTTAATGTACAGTTTTGAATTGACTTATTTTACATGCAAATTAGTAGGAGTTTTTATTCTACGAATTATAATTTAAATAAATGTTTAATTTTTAAATATAAATTGTAATATAATCTGATTTATGTACTTCCAAGTAAAAAAATATTTTATTATCAAAATTTGTTGAAAGTCATCAAAAGTTAATGAAATATATGGTCTGATATTGATTTTTTTATTTTGTTTAAAAGAAAGATTTTTTTTTAATGTAAAGATATTAAAAATGAGAATAATCTTTAATTGAATCTTAAAAAATTAAAGTTTTATTAAAAAGACAAATGGAATTCTTTTTGTATATATTTATTGAATATGAATTTGTAAAATTATAATGTATATGGGTAATTCCATGCCAACTCAGCACATCGGTCCACCTAAGGATCTTCAAAGTGAAATTGTATTTTTTTTAATGTTTATTTTATTTACATGATTTTACTTAATAATTGTTTTTCTTATAATATACACAAAGTACAGGTTTGAGGTTAGAATGATACAATTTGACATAAGAAACAATAACAAATGTATATATTTTTTTTTTAAATTAAAAACGAATTTGTCATTAAATTTTCAAAATATTTTTATCAAGTCCACTTATCATGTACAAAAAAAAGGAAACTTTAATAATTGAGTTAACCAACAATGTAATTTTGTCCAATTCATAATTACCTGAAAAACGTTAGGTTTGTGTCTGGATACCAAAATGACGTGCAGTTTTGAACACAGCACACCCGAACCATGGTCTTTAATTGACAAAAATAAAAAAAAATATAAAAAAAAATTTACAGATGTACAGCTATAAATCTAACAATAACAATTATTCACTTGCTAATCGGACTGTATCGCACGTGACTTTCGTTATTGTGCGCATGCGCTTCAGTGTTAAAACGAGATGCACTATCCCGTGACGAACTATCTCTCTCGGCTCGCTTTTGAACCCACAAAGAGAGTGGCAGTGCACGTTCCAGTATTAATATATTTCAGTGG
>JABFPM010000998.1:0-23257 GCA_022817325.1 Idris sp. 1 HC-2018 | reverse complement strand
AATAAATTTAGTTTTGAAATTGCCTTTAATTGGGAACTAATAATAATTTTTCTATTTAATTTAACGTTTCGAAATTTATTTATTTCCTCATCAGAAAAGTCATAAACCGTTGTTTTAGAAATATATCTATATAATTTTTGAATCAGTGAAATTTTTTTTTTTTTCTTTTTTGAACAATCAAATGTGAAAAATTTTTCATTGATTAGTATATATAAATTCCTTTTTTTTTACTGTATGATAATACACATTTTAAATATTCTTATTGTGCTTAAGTGAATAAGAAAATTATAATAAAAAGAATAAATATATTTGTTAATAAAAATGTATTGTTTTAAATTATGTTTCCTGTATCACTTTTGTATAAAAAGTTCCTCAATCACTATGACAACTGAACTCAAATCGATTATACTTCGCTGACAAATTTACTTTCTAAACAACTTTCAGGGAGTTTAAAATAATTTATCCTAAATATATTAAGTGAGAATAAATAATTTTTAAATAATGAATGAACCGGAATTAAATTACAGCATTCAAAATGACAAATCAAATGACGAGAGTAATTCACTAGACACTGAAGATGAATCCAGAAACTCGAACAAAATGTTTTCATTTAAACAAACTGATGGAAATGAATTTAACATTTTGCATCCTGATGATCCGTTAATGCAAAGATTTCAAGATGCACTTAAAGCGCATCTTCTTCGAATGGACAACAAATTGTCAGAAGAAATAAGGGAACTTGTAGGTACAAATTAAAAAAAATATATTTGTATAACAAAAAATTCAAGATTTTTTTACATTTTTTAAATATTTAAAAATATATATATACAAGATTTAGTGATTTTGATCTTAAAAATTCATTTATCGTTTTTATCTCTTGCCATAAATTTAATTGATAAAAGATAATATTGTAAGATAAGTCATAAAATGACGAAATTATGTTAAACATAAATAGAAAGTTGAATTTAGCAAGAAGCAGTCGTGGCCGAGTGGTTAAGGCGTCTGACTAGAAATCAGATTCCCTCTGGGAGCGTAGGTTCGAGTCCTGCCGACTGCGAAGGTGTATTTTTTTTTTCTAGAAAATTTAGAAAAACAAAACTTTTATTACGGAAACAAACCTTTTGTTTCCTATAAAAAATTTTAATTATTCATAAAAAAAATCGTAGTAACTTTTTTTAGAAACACAAAGTAAAATATACTGAAAAAGAAGGAAAAGAAGAAAGAGATAGAGTTGAAAACTTAGAAGTGGACATAATGCACCAAAGAAAAGTGATCGGCAATTATCAAAATTTTTTCACCGACATGGCTGCGTCTCGAGAAAAGCAACAAGAAGAAGTGGAAAATTCGAAAGCCGAGCACAACAAAAAATCCGAAGAACTGAAAGAAGCAGAGGAAATCCACTATAAACTGGTCAAGGAAAAAGAACGATTGAGTTTGGAAGAAAAGTATTACGCGATCTTGGAAAATGAAATAACCAGTGAGGTTTCAATTTCGAAAAGAATTTCGGAAAAGGAAGCCCGAGTGCAGCAACAGCTGTTGCGTGAGAAAAAGCAGAAGGACTATATTCTGTTCAAATTAGACGAAGAAATTTGGAAGATGAACAGTGAACGAAAGCACTTGCTAAGTCAACTGGAATTGAAAGAAGAGGACAAAAATGTTCTTGGCCAAGCGATATCTGATGCGAATGCAGAAATAGAAGCCTTGCAGAAGGAAGTGAAAGAGCTGCTGAAAAATTGGAACCAGACTTTCATGTACATTAAACAGAGAGATGAAATTAGCGCCGAACAAACCAATAAGTGCAAGTTAGACAATTTTAAATTATTGATGTAATTTTTGTGTACCAAGATTGTATGCTAATTTTGATAATTTATTGTTTGGTTTTAAAGAAAAATGCAAATCACTCTACAATCTTTGAAAACAGAACTAGACAACATCAAAAAAGAAACCTATGTGGAAATGGAAAATAATGAAACTTTGATGGAATCAAAGTCAAAAGTCGAGAAGGATGTACAATCAATGACCAAGGAAATACATTTTCAACGAAAAAGAAAAGAAGAATTGGAAAATGAGCTGGAAAAATTGGAAAAAATTAGCCAGCACTGTGAGGAAGAAAACAAAGAGGCTTTAGCTGTAAGTATAATTTATATAAAAAAATTCAATTAGATTTTAATTTTCAAGTATTTTTTTTTTTTTTTTTTTCAGAAACTACAAGATTTACAAAACATTGAAAGTGAACTTAACAAAGAAATTGAGACTAGCAACAAAAAGAAAACAAATTTAGAAGATCAGATACTGGAAAAATTGAATGACGCAATGATGGAGGATAAAAAAATTAAGCATATGAACAAAGAATTGCAGGAGACAAAGCAAAAAAATAAAGAGTACGATTATTTAACTAATCAGGCTGAAAATACATATGACAGCAATCTTTTGAGCATAACAAAACTCAAATCTGTTATTGATGAGGAGAGATTCAATTTGGGGGAGCTTATCAAAATTAATGTGGAAAGAGAAATGCAACTTCAAAAAACGGAAGCAAATGTTAAAAGAATTGAATCTAATATTAGTGTTAAAGTAGCTAAGCTATTTAATTTGAAAAAAAAGATCGAAGAGGTAACAAATAATAAATTATATAACCTTAACTTTTATGAATAGTTAAATATGTTTTTTTTGCAGTTGTTGCACGCTACTAAAGGAGAAGATGTAAACATTTATGATTTAAAAATAACAGCCTTAAAAAAGAGCATAGAAGAAGTGGAAAATAAAAACAAGGAAGCAAGTCAATTTTGGTTGAGACAGGAGAGAAATTTGATGGACATGCGAGGACAAAGAAATATTCAGTTAGAGGAAATCAGTTTGTTGACAAAACAAATTATGATAATTGAGCAAAAGAATTATAAACTAGAATACGAAATGGAGAAGCAAAAAAAAGAGCAAAATAATATAAATAGAAAAATTCGTGAATTACAACAGGTTTTGATACAGAAAAGCAGCCAGTTAGCCGAACGAAAAGATTTCCGACAACATTTAGAAGACGTTAATTACGTCACGAGAAACGAGACTGCAATTTCTTTGGAGGAAGCGGAAAAGGAACTGACAGAAATGCAAACTGAAATTAAAAAATTAAAAGACAAACAAGAATGTCTAAAAAATAATGTTCGAGAGATACAGTTGGAATGTTTGTCTTGGGAGAAAAAAGTAATTTTTAATAATTTGGATAATTACTTTGTTTTTTTACAATTTATAATTATTTTTGAAAATCAATTTATTTTTAGGTAAAAGTAGCTTGTGAAATGAGAAAAGTTTACGAACAAGAACGAAAAGGTGGTGGTGATATAGCAATGATGAAAAGTGAAATTCACAAAATGGAAATGAGACTGTCACAGTTGAAAAAGTTTCAACAAAAATTGATTCAAGACATGGAATGCTGTATTTCCAAACGCGAAAATATTATGGACCGGGTTATTGCAGAAGAGAAAAAGAATCCTCAGAATGAGCACAATCGAAGAATCATTATTCGGAAACGTCTCGATGATCAGAAACTCAAAATCAAAATAATGAAAAAGGTAATAGTTTTAATTTAGTATAAAAAAAGTGTAGTCAGTTTTGTAATATTTGTTCATTTTTTCAGGAAATAAAGCAAATTGAAGATGAAATCCTTAAATTGGAAAACACTTACGCGGAGTTTCAAGATAAAATTGACGATACTCAAAAAGCAATACTTCAAGTAGAAAATAATATTGCAGATCTTGATAAAGAAACAGTAGAACTGGAAATGATTAAAAACTATGTATGTAAATACAATAAAACTAAACTTAATAATTAAAAAAAAATAACGAAACTTTATTACAGAATTTCGAGACTATTGTTCGTAGACAAAGAAGAGTACGTTTACTGCAAAATATTAAAGATGGTAAATACAAAATGTCATGTAAACCCGAATCTGTGATTAATGAGACAAAAAAGCAGGAGAACCTCAATGAAGAGCTAAAAGAAATTTTAAATCAAACGAAAAATGATTTCCCACTGCTGGAAATTGAAATTCAAAAAATGCTCATGTCCCTTGACATTTAATGATCCTTTTTAAATAAAAATAATCTCAAGGTTATAATCTCAACTATACACAAATATATTATATTACAAACGTAAAAAAGTTACAGTATTTTTTTACAACCACCTTACAATGTGATAATTTTTCTTTCCTACTCGAATGAGAGTTATGTTATTGGGTAAAATGTGAATGCCTTGGGTGAGGACTTCATTGATGTTGGTGATTTTTTGTTGATTAATGTGTAAACCTCCAGCTGGTATAGAATGCAAAGCGTCCGAGTCAGTTTTAAAACATTTTGCTTTTTGCGCGAGTTTAAAAACTGTCATCCCTTCCTCTGGAAGAAGATCCACGATTTTCGCACCTTCAAACATTTGCGAAACTTCTTCTGCTTTTAAAGACGAAATTCCGTCAATATTATTTTCATAGAGAACTTCAGTTATTCTTCGTGCTGATATCAATCCTTCTTCTGAAAATTCAAATAAATGTAAATAATTTCAAAATTCAAAATACAATTTTTTAAAAAGAAACTAAAGTTGTTAAAAATAAAGTTAAAATTTTTAAAATATAAAATTAAAATTAAACAAAATTTACCTCCATGAACAAGTAAAGTGACTTGTTCAGCCAACCTTCTCTGAGCTTCTCTTTTTTCTGGTCTTTGTTTGTGACTGTCTACAATTTGCTTGATTTGTGGAAGAGGTAAAAATGTGAAAAGCTTTAAAAACTTCTCGACGTCATCGTCTGTGGTTCTTATCAAAAACTGATACAACTGAAAACTCGAAGTCTTGTTTCCAGTCAACCAAACTGCATTTCCCACAGATTTTCCAAACTTTTTGCCACCCTCGGCTGTTATCAGAGGTAATGTTAAACCATAAACCGGGGTTTTTTTTGCTTTCATTATCAGGTCATAGCCAGCCATGATGTTTCCCATTTGATCTGCACCTCCAATTTGGTAATTGCAATTGTAATTTTTGTGCAGATGAAGCCAATCGTAGGCTTGGAAAATCTGGTAACATAATTCAGCAAAACTTAAGCCAGTTTGAGACTTTAGCCGCTCTTGAACTGAAGTTCTACCTGCGAAAAAATTTTAATCTTAATTATAAAATTTCAGAAAATTAAGCTGTTTTTATTTTTATTTATTTACCCAGCATAGTTCCTGCTCTAAAATAATTTCCTGTAGAATAAATAAAATCTAAGAGATTTATATTTTTGTACCAGTCTAAATTATTGACTATTTTCAGTGGCTTCAGAGGAGGCTTGTCGTCCGACCAAAAATACTTTTGGTGATTATTAAACAGCCTTTCTATGTTTTCTTTAATGTTAAGTACATTTTGATCTGCCTTTTCTGTGTCTAATTTTTCTCGTTCTGCTTTTCTGTGACTTGGATCACCGAGTAATCCTGTGGCACCGCCAACCAAGGCTATAACTTGATGTCCTCCTCTTTGCCAGTGAAAAAGGTTCATTAAAATTAATAAATTTCCAATGTGCAAACTGTCTGCTGTTGGGTCAAATCCTGCGTAAACACACTGAGGAGCTTTGTTCAGGAGATCTGTCATTTCTTTTCTGCAATTAAAATCATTTAATTGTAACAGTAAATTTAATTAATATATTTTTACTTTTCATGTTTAATTATTAAAATTAATCTATAAAAAGTAAATAAAATTATGAAATTGGTAATGAGAAAAATAAATATAGATATATATATATATATGTTTATAAAGATAGGAAATAATTTACTTACACACTGGTTTGAGGAAACAAATCTGCATACATTCCCCTTTCGTGTAATGACAATATATTTCTGTTGCAATATTTTCGAAATGTTGTTTGAAATAATAATTTACCGGTGGAGCATAACCTTAATCCTTGAGGGACGTTCATTTTGTTGTTTATTTATAAATACAAAAAATAGTATTGTTATATTGTTAGTTTATATCCAACAATTATGGATAAGTACTTGTAAAACTAATAAAAGATTGTAAATTAATGTTTTGCAAGTGTTGAAAATAAACTTTGCATTTCAATGGTTGTATATCACTTAGGTTAGATTCTGAACCCCGCTAAAAACTGACATCAATAAGCTGCTATCACATGTCTGCCTTTTTTTAGATAAAAAATGTGGTCATGCAAAAAATATAATTTACATTAAAAAATATACACTAAAAAAATACTTTTCATGATTTCGAATTGTTTAAAACTTTATTTTTAATGTTTTTATATTTAACGAAATAAACATTAATATTTATTTCGTTTATTCAACATTTATTCAATATAAGTAAATTTGTTTGATGAATACAATTTCAAATTTGAGAATACATCGACAGATTTTATTTAAGATTATTTATACAATAAATCAGCATCAAGTTTTCAAGATAAAATTTTAATTTATTATATACAGTGTAAAATATGTATTGATTACAAGCAATTTAAATAAAAAATGAGAGAAATAAAAATTTGTGATAAACGATAAATTTACATCACTAAATCGTCTTTTAAACATTTTGAATCGAATCAGTTTCTATCTGCATTGGGACGTTGCCTCTTTCCCCAGATACTCAGTCGACTTTTTGGAGTACTATTCTGTAAAATATAAAAATAATTTTGTGTAATAATTTTTTCATGTAATAAGCATTATACAATTTGTAACATCATTTCTATAAATTTTAAGTCTAAATTTATTAAAAAATCACCTCATCTTGTTTTCTTGAACTAAAGAGATCTTTCATTAAACTTCTCGGAGTCATAGATTTTCTTTCGGTGTTCTTATCTTTCAAGGGTTTCGATGTCGGAGATGACTTTTGAATTTCATTTCCCTTAACAAGAACAAAAAACAAAAGGTTTATTCTCAAAGACAAATATTTTATCTAAAATTAATTAGTCTGTACGAATAAAAATAAAATAAACACAAAAAGCATGCACCTGCAAGGATGACTGTCGTCCATTTTTGCTTGGTGTAGGTGGTCCAGGTTTTTTATATGATGTCTACAATGATGATAAACACTTAACATATACAGACTTTCCAGAAAAAACTAATAATAATAGTTTAAACACATATAAGTACTCACTTGAGTGCGATCTTTCTTTTTTGGCTTTTGACCAGGCAGCAAACTCTGGCTGAGACTGTCGTTAAATGTTTCGTCTGAGCCACCACCAATCTACAAATATTAAACAAATAAAATTATGCCTAAACAGAGTACGTAACAATGAATTCGAATTTTACCCAACTAAATAATATGTTAATCCTTTTTCTGAAATAATAATTTACACTTAAATAAGTACAGCAATATTTATTCTTACGTATATTAAATTTTATTGTACAAAATTACGCAACAAAAATTAAAAATCAAATTAAAGAATTATTTCTACAAATTTAATTAAAGTTAAAAACATAGTATAAATTATAAAATATAATATTATGGAAACCTTGATTTCTTCTTCGCTAAGTCCCACAATCGGTTGAAACTGGGTTTCTGCGGGGTACGAAGATTTTAAATGTGGTTTGCAAAGAGTATTTCTCCTCTGTAAAATGGATAATCTGTCGAGATCAGGGGCAGGCAATCGTTGTCTTCCTTCTTTCATATCAGCTGAAAAATATTTTTGAATTAATAATTAAGTTATTTTGTAAAAAATAGATTATTAGCATCAATTATAAATATTGAAAAAATCACCCAAATAATTATTATCAAATATTTCTCCCTCTTCATCTTCCACATGGAAAGGATTACCCATAGCCTGTATACTTCTAACACTATGTCTCCTAGAGATAGTTTCCTCTTCAATAACTTGAATGGAATTTCCACTTCTAAATCTCAATGATTCGCGATCTTGAGAAAAATCTCGTCTGTCCAAACTTAAATCAAAATTAATGTTTTACAGATTTAAAACAAAAAGTAAAATCAAGTTTTTCTATGTCAAAATAATGAAATTAAATTTTTTTAAATAATAACATGTGATTTTTATGATTACCTCATTGTCTTTTGTGTCATCGACATGTGATCATTCAATTTACTATTGAATTTGTCTTTTAAACACTGCAGTTGTTGCTGTGTTTGTTCTTTTTCTTGCTTTTCAGCGATCAGCTTCTCACCAACATCCCAATACTGAGTACTTAATTCACTGACATGCTTTTTGTACTTGTTTATTTCCTCAGTATGCTTGCGACATTGTTGCTCCATTTTTGCTCGAAGTGATTGAGTTTTGTCCTCAATAGCTCTATCTTTTTCTTGTTTCATCTTCAACATTTGCTCGTTGTAGGCTGTTTTCTAAAAACAAAAAATTAGCATTATTTAAAAACAAATAGTATTTAAATTAAGTGTCTTTAAAAAAAATTACCATTTGTTGTTTTAAGTTGTCCAACTTAGTAGCATACACCTTATGTAATTCTTGTGTGCGTTCATTCAGTTCTTCCTCTTTCTTTACTAACTCAGCTTTATTCATGTTTGCAATTTGTTCTTTCTCTTTTTCATTGTCTTCTTTAAGTTGTAGCCATTTTTGTGCCTCTTTTTCCAAAACTTTTGTCTTTTCCTCCAAATGTTCTTTCTCTTTTTCCAAGCCTATTTTTTCTTTTTCCAACTGCTCATTTTCTTTTTCTAAGATTCCAATTTTTTCACCAAGCAATTGAAGTTCCGAAGAATCAACTTTCCTCGTTGCTTGTTCTTTCAGGGTTCTAATTTCGTTTCTCAGTCCATCCATATTCTTTTCCAGTTTGGCGTTTCTCGTTATCATGTTGTCTACTTTGTCCTTCAACTTTTTCTTCTCTTCGTTCAATTTATCCACTTCGTTTTTCAGCTTTTCTTCCTGAATCAGTTCCAGCTTGATTATGCCGTTCTTCAGTTCTTCGCTATAACTTTTCACTGACTGGACAAACGCGTTGATTTTGTCTTTTATACCCTGGACACGTTGCAAAGCAAGTTTATTTTTCTCAATGTCTGCATTCACTGTGGATTCTTCGTCTGAAAAACTCGCGTTCAGTGAAACATCCTGCAAAAGTTCTGGTTCACTTTCTTCACCTAAAATTCCGTTCTTCAGTTTCTTTTCTGTCCACAAAATGGTCTTGTGCATGGCCTGGAGCAAAGATTGATCATTTTCTAAGTGTTGTAATTTGACTTGATTGATTTTTTCATTCAACTCTATTTTTTCTGTCAAAAGAAGTTTCATTTTTTCACAAATATAACGACTGTTTGAGAGAACCGAATCACAGTGACTGTTGACACTGAGCCATGTTTCTCTTACGTCCTCCAAATGAGTGTTGAACTCTCGTCTCAATTTTATCGATAAAGAAAGCAACATCTGGAAGAGTTCGGTTTTCTTCAAAGTTTCCGACACCAGTTTTTCGTACTTGGTCTGATCTGATTTTAGATTTTCAATGTCCTCGCGCAGCTTGTTATTTTCTGTTTTGACAATTTCTCTGGATTCTTCCAAGTCGTGGCACTTGATTATTAGCTCTTCAAATTTTAACTTGTAATTTGTAAGAATTTCTATCGAAAATCCTATTTTGTCGAAAATTGAATTTTTGTCGTCTACATCTTCACAGCCTAGTTGTTTTATTACTGAATAAAGCTCGGAGTAACTCGATTCGATTTTACTGTTTAGTGATGCCATTTTGTTGAATTCGTCTTTTGATATTTTCAGCTCATTTTCGGAGTGTTTTTTGAGTTCATTCAGGGAGTTCTTTTCGGCTTTCAAACTGTCTTCCAAATTGCCACATTTATCTTCCAAAATTACGTTCTTTTCTTTTTCTTCTTTCAAAGAAAATTCCAAATTTGAGAGGTTGATCTGCAGTTCTTCCAAGAACGAATTTTTCTCAGCCAAAAGTTTTTCTTTGAGTTCCAACGCTGCTTCCTGCTGAGTTTTCAACTCTTCTAGATTTGTTATTTCTTCTTCAAGCCTAGATTGGTTGTGGACAATTTCTGTTTTCAGTTGCTCTATTTGCTTCTGTAAACTGTTCACAAAATCTTCTTTTTGCTCCATTTCTTTCGTTAACTGTTGACAGCTTAGTTGTGATTCCGAGAGTTGACTTGCTAAAGTTTCACTTAATGTTTTTGCTTCATCACGTTCCGCTGAAATTTTGTCGACATCAACGTATTTTTCTTCTAGTTCCCGGTTGAGAGTGTTGGATTGGGATTTGAGATCTTCAATTTGTTCATTAACAGTCTGGTGTTCTTCTGTCAAGTCTCGGAGATTTGAAGTCAGCTGCGAGTTGTCTCCAGTCAATTTGTCGATTTTCTGCTGAAGTTCAGAGATTTGAAGTTGGTTTTGCTCTTGCATGACTTGTTTTGATTGTTCCAAGTCTTTGAGGACGATTAATGTGTCTTCTAGCTTGGTTTGCAAACTCGAAATTTGTGCTTCTTGCTCAGACTTTATTGTTTCCAGATTTTGTATAAAGGTGTTGAGTTTTTCAATATCTTCAGAACGTAAAGAGAGCTCTTCTTTTAGTCGCAATAGTTCATTTTGGGAAACTTCTTCAAATTGAATCAACTGTTTTGAACTTTCCAATAACTGACTTTCTAAAGCAGACTTCTCGGCTTGAATCATCTCGATCTGTGAATTCGCTGAAGACAATTTGTGGAGAATCGTGGTCAATTTGTCGTTTAATTTAGATTTATCTTCGCTGATTTTAGAAATGGTTATTGTTGCCTCATCAATTAGTTGTTTTTGCTTCTCTAGTTCCAAATTTGCTGAAGATAATTCTTGTAAAGTTTTCATCAACTTTTCTTCTAACTGAAGTTTATTTTCTTTGATTTTAGAAATGGTTTCTGTTGCCTCATTGATGTTTTGATTTTGTTGCTCTATTTCTGAATATGCAGAGGATAATTCTGCGAGAGTCGTCTCCAATTGTTGTTTCAACTTGAGTTCAGCTTCTTTGATTGCAGACATTGTATTTGTTACTTCATTGATGACTTGTTTCTGTAACTCAAGTTCCGAATTTGCTGAGGATAATTCTTGAAGAGTTGACGTTAATTTTACTTCCACTTCAGATTTCTCTTCGTTGATTTTCGAAATTATACCCACTTTCTCATCGATCATTCGTTTTTGTTGATCCAACTCCTTCTGCAAACCAATTTCTCGTTTTTCAAAATCTGAAAGTAATTCTATTTTAGCATTAAGTTCATCAGACTTACGAGAAAGTTCGTTCTCAACTTCTTCAATTTTATCTTTGAATAATTTTATTTCATTCTCCAAAGATTGAATAAATTGATCTTTCGACTCAATCATTTCTTTCAAAGTACAAGAAGATGTTTTGAGTTTTTCACAAAGATGCTTTTTTGTCTGATTAGCCGTTGAATCATAAGAAGAATTCATGACTTGAACATTTTGTAAAATAACATCTTTCATACATGACTCAAGCTTATTTATGGTAGATTCACAATCAGATACATTTTTCTTCAGTTCATTAATCAGATTGTTTTGTTCTTTTACAGACAATTGAAGATCCGCTACCGAGTTGCTTCTTTCTTGTATGGTTCTCTCATTCTTTTCCAAATCACTTTTTGCTGTTGTTAGATCGTGAGTCAAGACTGCAATTTGTTCTTGCAAATTTTGAACAATCGATTCCTTTTGTTCAATAATCGATTCGCAGTTTTGTAAACTCGTTAAGTTTTCTTTTTTCTCTGCCTCCAGTGACTTTATCAATTTTTTCAAATCTTCAGACTGATATTTTTCATTTTCCAGTAGTTCTTTTAAATTAGACAGCTCAGTATTCAAATCATCACTTGTGTTGTATAATGTTCTAATCAAAGACTCTTGGCTATTAACATTTTCTTTAAGCGACAAAATTTCAGCAGAAGCCCTTTTATATTCATTTTCCTGCTGTAATAATGAGTTTTGCAACTGACTCACGTTCATTTGTTCAACTCGCAAATTTTCTTCTTTGCTCTGCTTTTCCAGTTCCAAATTAGATTTTTCGTTTTTCAGCTTGTTGATTTCTTCCATGGCATCTAAAAGTGATTGCAACTTTTCGTTTAAATCTGCTTTAACGAGATTTAAATTTTCTGACAAACTTCTTTCTCTGGTTTCGAGTTTTTCGATGGTCGTCTGAAGGTAGGCTTTTTCCGATCGTTCACCTGCCAAAAATTCTTCCATCTTTTTCAGAGAATTCTCCAGATTAGAAATATCCTTGTTTCTTTGTTCCACGTTTTGTTTGGCTTGGCTCAACAGGTCATTAACAGCGACTAACTTTCTTTCCACATCTTGCAGATTTTCCATACAATTTTTCAATTCCTCTTCCTGACTTTTGATTTTCATTTTGGAGCAATTCAGTTTTTCTGACAGAGCAATTTTGTCTTCTTTTAATGTTAAAATTTCAGCATTCAGTTCGTCATTCAATAGTTTTTCCTGACTGAGTATGGTATTTGTATTCTGATTTTGTTGCGTCAATTCCAAAATCTGAGAATCTGCCTGCTTCAAAGATTCGTCTGCACTTGATACCTGTTTTTCAAGAACTTTAACTTTTTCTGTCAACACAAGATTAGATCTCTGCACCGAAGACAAAGTACCAGCCAGATCCTCGGACTTGTTTTCCTCTTTTTTCAAAGACTCCTCTAAAACTTGTATTCTCGCTACATACAAGTTCACATCGTTCTTCAAGTTCTTTTCATTTTCTTCCAGACCTTTTAACGACTTTTCTTTGCTGGTCAAATTATCCTCAGTGATTTTCAATTTTTCAACCAAAATCACTTGTTCTTGCTCTAATTCAGACAGACTTGTTTTCAGATTATTCGTTCGTTCAGTTTCATCCTGCAGGCTTTTTTCCAGAATTTGTAATTTAGCCGTCAATCTGTTCAGCTCATTCTTCAGACTTTTTTCATTCTTTTCTGCCTCACGCAGAGCTGAATCTTTGCCAGAAATTTGTTCTTTGGCGTGGTTATACTGGACCGTCAAAGAAACCAGGTCGTTTTCGAGTTTTGTTATTTCCTCTGTCTTGACTTTCAAATCCTCTTCAGCTGCAGAAAACTGTTCCGAAATTTGACTCAAGTTTTTGATTTTTTCTTCGAGAATTTCGTTCGTGAACTTCAGTCCTCCATTCTCCGTGATTACGTTGTCCAGTTCTTTTATTTTTTTCTCCAGATCGATTTTCAATTGGTCGCACTGTTTTTGAACTTCTTGAAGTTGTACTTCGACGACAGAACTCAGAACTTCGCTAGTGTTAAAGTTGTTCGAAACTCGATTTTTGTTGTATATGAGCTCGTCGCACTCGAAACTCTGTTCTTCCGGAGCTGAGCCATTCAGTTCCTTGACAATTGTCTGCAGTTCATTATACTGCATCCTCAAGTCGACAATTTCTCGGTCCTTTTTTTCCATTTGCGTCAACAATTCCACCGACTGATTTTCAAAATGACTGCTCTTTCTTTCGCATTGCTCCAATTTGACGTTCAAAGTTGAAATATTTTGCTTCAATTTTTCCTTCTCTGCCTCGACCTTTTCACACTCTTTTTGTAATTGTGTCACATAGCTCTCAAGACTCTCGATTTCCTTAATATAGATCTGCAAGCTTTGATTTGGCTTTTTACAAGACTGAGGAGTTTCAGCGTTGAATCTTTCGACACGCATATTTTTTAATTGGTCGTCTTTCTTTTGTAACTTTGATTGCAGATTTTGAATTTTTTCTTCACGGTTTTTCAGGTCATCTTGCAGGTAAGCATTCTCAAAGCGCACGGTCTCCAGCTCGGAACGTAAAGAACGAATTTCACGATCACGGTCATTGAAATTCCGATTTTTTTGAGCAGAAACTGCCGGAGAAGTGAGAAATTCGCGGAGAGATTGTTTTCTGGGACTTTTCTTAGAAGTTGGATTATCATCTAGGATTTCATTGATTATCATATCAATAACGTCAGGAGTAACGCTTCTACCGTAAGGCAAGACTGTTTCTAAAAAGGTTTTGATTTTGAGTTGCGTTTCATGTTCCAATTTTAAGCTCATGGGTTTGTGAAATTCTTCCTCTTGTGAAGCTCGTAACAAGAAAAGTGATGCCAAGTGGATGTCATAGTTGTCATTTGATTCGTCATTTGAAAAAAAGTTGGGATACTCATCTGAAATGCAACGAAATGTATTACTATAATGAAATTACTGAAAAGTACCAGATTAAATTAAACAATGGAATGTTACAATAATAAATCTAATCATAAAAATTAAATTTTATTAAATTAAATAAAAAGTATTTTTAAATCAATTATATTTTTTTTATTATCATTAATTAATACAAGTATAATTCTCTTACTTTGTTAAAATATTTTAAGTTTTATTTTAATTTACATATATATCATTAAAATGTAGCATACCTTTGATGAATGAGTTCACTTGATTAATATTTTCATCATTGGAATTATCAATTTTCCACACTCTGTAAAAATTTGTTATATTTTTTCTTTTTTAGTTATTAAATAAAATATTTACATACAAAATAATAATTATTCAAAATATAATCCAGATTATATAAAATAATCAATTAAGTATTAATGAGAATTTTTAATTTTGTGTCTGACTTACCCAATTAATTCAATTATTTTTTTATAAATCAAACCATCTTTTAATTCGCTTTTGTTTTTTACACTGACGTCAACAAGCTCTAAACAGTTGATCTAAAATAAAAATAATAATTATAAATTACATATTAAGTTAAAAATAGAAGTTAAAGCTTTACAGATTTAATTTAAAACGATTTAAAACCCTTATTTTGTTTTTTGACTGAAGCCATAAAAAATAAACACAACATTCATAAAGCTGTAAACATAATTTATTTAACAAAACAAAACAATAAAATATGAAAATTTGAATTTATATTATTTACATTGCTAAGCGTAAAACGATGTATAAACAATCACATATAAAATAAACTATTGTTAACAGATATTAATAAATATAACTGTCAGTTGGAAAGAAAAATCTTTTATAAGCATTACCCATTCCAATATAATTTGCCACCATTGATCCATTTTGACAGCTTTTTGCGTTTTATTTTTATGAAAAAAACTATTTTTCAAAATTATTATTTAAATTATTATTCAACATTACATAATTTACACTCAAACAAACTGCCAAAGCATTGTTTTCATCTCGACACAAAAATACCGTTGAATTTAAACTACAAACAAAATTCCCAATCACATTGATAGTCTGACGGAAATTTATCAGATGAAAAATTATTGGCTGGTGTTCGCTCTAAAAGAAATTGTCTTCTGTGATTTGATAATATTTTATACAGTGGCGTCATCTGAATCAAGGAAATAAACAAAGACAAAAAATGTTCCCCAGACAACATTTTTCATCTTTTTTTATTGCATATACCAAAAAGAGGAAATAAAACCTGAGTAATAATTTGAGATCACAATAATTGTGATGACAGCATGGGCGAAATATCTTGAATTTAAAACAAAACAAGTTTAAATATTGTTTGTAAATTATTTGTTAAAAAATGTCAAAGTTGAAAGCATATTACACACTTTGTCCGTTAATTGATCATCAAAATTTACTCGGTGTTAAAAAAGATGCCGACACAGGTTGTGCAATTGTAACACTTGGAAGGAACATTGTCATACGATATAAGGTTAGTTTTTCAACTTTTTGAATCTTTATTTATTTAAAAATCTCAAGTGAAATTTAAAAATTTACACGTTTTAAATTAATTAACTTTAATAATATTAATTGTATTTAATAAAAAATAGTTTTACATGATTAACATTACAAATCAAATCAAAACTTAGTTAAAAACACGTGCTATTTGTTTACATTATTTTGTATAATAGAAAATAAAGATTTTTTTATTTTTTTTAAAAATTAAAATTTTGTCATCAACATGTTTTCTTTTTGTTGAATAAAAAAATTGATAAGCCATATGTATTTGTTTTCAGTTACAAGATTTGAAACAAATCAGCAGTTGGACCACCAAAGAGCGGCTGACATCTGAAATTATTTACGACTCAACAACCGAAAAGTATGTAGCGGTATTCAATGAAAAAGTAGTAAAAGTATGGTCAGCTGACGAAGCAACTTTGGACAATGTAAAAAAATTCAAATTCAATTCGCCTGTACACAAAATTCTCACACTGGATGACATTCCACCAATAGTGGTTCTGCAAAACGGAGCAACAGCTTCCTTGCACTGGACGTTGGCAAATAAAAACCGAAAAACATGGAACAGTAATGGATTTCTTAAAGACGGAGAGCTGTTGCTCGAGTGTCAACTTATCGACGTCAGTTACCAAACTTATTTGTGTTGTCTCACAAAAATCGATAAAGTTTATAATTACGTTGTTATTCCTCTTCAAGGTGAAAATTTCACTGAAGAGGTTGACAATTTAACACGAATCGAATTGAAACGTGCTTCAGAAACTTTGGTTGGACATGCTGTTATTCATGATAAAAATAAGGCACACTTGTTGTCTTTGTGTAAATACCAATCTTATTGTTTTTTATTTATTTCACATACAATGTTATAATTTAAAATGATAATTTTACAATTAATTTGTTTTCTAGGGTCACATGGACGATTATACAGTTATCCCATAAGTTGTCCTTCTCCTGAGCCAGCACCAGGTATTCTCGTAAGCGTCGTCAAATCTGTAAATACAACTCACCCTGTGGTAATGGTTCCCTTAAATGATTCAACTATTGCCATGTATGGTGCTGACGCTGCTGAGGAAGGTGCTGTCATCGTCATTTATAACATCCAGTTCAAACTCACTCAAGCCATCCAAAACACCAAACTCTACACAAAAGAGGCAAAGCTCTGGAAAATCGACGATAGACTGTTGTTGGCAGCAAACCGTCATTTGGCAGTGATCCCGTTCAGACTGGCAGCCGAAAAAATTGGCTCGATGGTTGGTTCGTCTTTGAATCTCAAGACCCCCGACAATTTGAATTCTGAGAACGACGAAATTATGATTATCCAAGAATCTACAGTGGAAAATTGGGACGAGCCGAAATCAAAAGTCCTTTCGCCAATGATAAAACAACTGACTACAAAATTGCCACAGAATGTCGCCAAGCGGATAAAAAGTTGCGTGAACGAGGGCCTCGACGATGCCAACGTGATGCTGTCAATAATGAACGATTTGATCGAAAGCAAAGACGTCCACTCGATTATCTGGTGTTTAAAGAATTTCCGAGATGTGCCGGAAAGTTTGCTGCTGAATTTGTTATTATTTGGACTAAGAGCGGAGGAACGAGTGTTTAAACCCATGCAAAATGGACACTCAAATCATGAGAAGGAGTTAAACGAAAAAGTGAGTTCGAGGGACGATTTTCTCAGCCGGATTTTCAGCGTTTCAAACTCGGAGATTTATCTGATGGGATACCTGAAGAATTCATTGAAGTTTGAGGAAGCTTTAAGATTGTTGGATTTTTTGATACAGCGAATGGACGATGGAACAGGAATAACCGAGGGTTCTACGCCAGATTACAAGCAACTTTATGAGTGGACGAGCTTACTTTTAGATTCACAGTACCAACAATATTTGTTGTCGCAGGATACCTCGGTGCTGCAAAAGTTGAATCGTTTGAATGAAATTTTGGAAAGTCATGTTAGTATTAAAATTAAAAGATAAATGTATTATTGATTGGAATTTGTTAATAATTTTATAATAATAAATTTCTTATTACATTTTAGTTGCAGCTGTTAAAAGACATGGAAAACTTACGACCAATAATCGAACGAATTATCGATGGAAAGTCATTGAAAATTACTCCTAAAGACAACAGCAAATTGTACTCAATAGAAAATATCAAGCTATATTGAACAACTTCTTGTAACTGAATTGTAAACGATGACTTCCAGTTAATGTGTACAAAGTAATTGATATTTATATTAACTTGTTTTTTTGTAAATAAATGAATTTTTATAACAAAAAATTATCTGGATGCTTTCAAAAAATTGCTTCTCTTCGTTACTTATTTTTTTTTCTTCTCTTTATTTCTTATTTACATATTTATGAGAAGTGCAACATCATTTGATCTTCTTATAAATAAGATAATAAATTTAAAGCTAAGAACGATGTGCTGTCCTTAAGTATCTATTTAAATTTATTTAAATGTTCTACAACTCGTCAACGTATGGGACTGTTCGTAAATCACCAATAGCTCCCATTGACAATTTTCCAGACGCCAGATTTTTTGCAGCCTGCAAATGAAGAAAACGAAAATAAATAATTTTGGATTCAAGTACACATTTGAAATAAAATAACAATTAATTCAGTAAATCTTACAGTTTGCACATCAACTGTACTAATTTTATCGACTTCTGCAGCCAAAGAAGCTGGGGAACTGGCTTTTCCTTTGAGAAGGATCTGTTGTACCAAATTTTGGCTTAATCCCTGGTTCGTTTCAGCGTCAAATAATATTGCAGCCTTTAATTCAGCCTTGCCACGAGCCACATCTGCATCTGAGACATTTCCGGCTCTCAAAAATTTCGTCGCTGCTTTTGTCACCTATGAATTAATTCAAAAATATTAATTTTCTAAGATTATAATGCGAAGTCATTAACAAAAGCAAAAATACTTACTGCGCCAGCGACATTTGGAGCTGCACGAAGAACAACTCCAAACAATCCGGAATCAGAGTAGCTGGAATTGAAAGCGGAAATCGCAACGGGTGCGTCGCCAGAAGCAGTTTCCACAGCCTTTATCAGAGGCGTGTTTGATGATCCCCACTTGACCTTTGGTCCAGTGCCCATGGCCTCTTGCAAAACTGCAAAAGCGAGAGCCTCTTTTTCCTTGTTTAAACCTGAACGTTCTAAGGCCAGTGCCACCGTGGCCAGATGTGAATTACGTTCTTTTCTCAATTCTCCACCGTAATATTTCGATGTTTCGTCTTTTGTGTCGCCGCTGGCAACTTGTAAACCTGCTCCAAATTGTGATAGCAAACTCAATGGAACTCCAGTGGCGACTATCGCACATCTTGATGCAGTGAAAGTGTTGTTGACAAAGTGTTTCAGCTAGAATAATTTATATACAAATTAATTTACGAAAAATATAATAAATATTTTAATATGCTTATGTTTTATATTGCATAAGTTTTTGTAATATTTAAAATACTAACATGTTCAGAGCCAATAATTCCGACGTTACGTTTGGGGCAATATAAAGAATTGCCAAGACCTTTGCGGTACGCAGCTTTATGTAACAATTCAATAACTCGTGATGTTTCAGGGACTGTGGAAATTTGATGACGAAGTCGTGGACTCTGGTCTGAAACTTCCCATGGTTTAAAAATTTGACGGGTGGCAACGTCTTCCAAAAAGTTTAATGCATGTTCTCTGCAATTTTAAAATGTATTTTAAAATTTCAATTAAATTTAAATGTTCTAACTTAAATTTATACATGCAATTTTAATTTTTTTTTATTACTTAATTAATATTTTAAAATGAATAATTTATACTTACAAATTATTGCGAGTGACTTGTAAAGTATAAGAAATAGTTTCTCGGTCACTAATGGTTTCCAAATTTCCTCCCAATTGTTGGAGATTTCTGGTAATACCGAAGTAAGAAGCACGAGAGCTGCACAGACCAGCTGCGATTCGAAGAACGTGAGATATTCCTTGTATTTCATAAGTTTCGTTACGTGGACCAGATCTAAAACAATAAACACGAGAAATAATTTAATTTGAAACTTATAAAATAGTTTGAAGAATGCATGACATAAAATCTTACTTGAAAGCAATTGTCACGTGAGACACTGGACTGTTATTATCCAAAGCTGCAACGGTCACTTTGTTTCCCAAAACTTGAACTTCAGGGGAAGCAGAACTAGGACAAGCTTTGGCCTGGGCTGCTGCCACAGCATAATGTCTAACCTAAAAGTCGTCATTTTGTCATACAAAAATTTGTCCAAAAGTATATGTTTTTCTCTAAAAATGTTTTCAACATTACAAACACCATAAATTTTCTTGACTTTTATTTTTAACAAAAATAAACATCTAAAGTAATATATCCATTGCTCCGAAATTAACGTCAAATAAATTCTCTAGATTTCTATCAGAAAGACATTTTAAATGACTTTAACTTGACAATTGTCACAAATTAATCAACATTTTTTACTTAACTGATGATTTCACATATGTTTGCTACATTTTTTGCAAAAATAATTATTTTTAAATGTAATTGAAAAAACAAGTTGGTTTTATGTAACAGTTAACAGTGTATACATGTACATGTTTCAGATCGATTTCGTTGAAACAGTATTGTTGATAGTAAGATTAAAAAAAGTTGATTGAAATGAAATAAAGTTTTGAGTTTTACCTTCGGATTACGGAGCAAAGGATAACGAATCGTCGAGCAAGCCATTTTACTGTCCTGTTTGTTTTTTTTTATAAAAGATCACACAATCTCGACAGACCCGACGACACGGAAACCATCTGAGCAACTTGCGCATGCGCACAAATTGACATATTTATACGTCATTTTTTAGTGGCGCTGTTGTCGTTTTGCGGGTAATTTAATTTTTGTATTAAAAAGTGAAGTTTTAGAATTTGACTTTTTTAATGAAGTTATAAACTATATTGATCATTGCTAATATTTATTTCTTGAACAAATAAGGTTTTTTTTAATATATTTTGTAGGAATTATGTAGTGTAAAAGAAATGCCAACAAACTGTTGCTTCAATTCTGTTTATTTGGGTTTTATTTATATATACATACGTTTTTTAATATACATGTTTTATTGAGTCATTCATAACATTACAAAAATACTAATAACATTAGTGTATAACAGAATCATCTAATCGCTCTTGGTGCAAAGTATTCAACAGTGTTTCTAACTATATTTGCAAATTTATCAGTAGGATATTTTATACAAGACAAATCTTGTTTCAATTTTTTTACGTTTTTCAGTCCAATTTGAATCAAGCCTTTTTTGTTTGATTTATTATATTATTTAGTTTACTTATATAAACAACAAAAGAGCTCAACAAAAAGAACCAAACAAAACTTTTCCTTTTATTTTACAAGTACATATATGTGTATATACATTTTCGTATGCATACAATATTACTTACACGAGACGTTGTCTTTTCTGTATTTTTTTATTTTTTTATTTTTTTTTTTTAAGTTTAAAGTTTAAAATAAATTTTCTAACCGAAAAAAATGGTGTATTTTATTATTTTTCACTGTTCATATTAGACAAAGTGTAAATCTAAAAATAATGTTTAGCATTGTTTAAGCATTTTTTATAAATGTATTAATTGAACCGCTGAAAAATTTGTCGGCAAGTTTTACTCGGTTATGGCTATTTTTCATAATACTTTTATAGGCTTTATGTTTGTATTCAATTCCACAATATAAATTATAATTCAGAGATGAGACAATGAAAAAATGTTTTACTATAAGTTACTTTATACCCTTTCATTTGTTAAGTCTTATTTTGCAGTGTAAATTTTGATTATTATTATTATTTTATCTTTGATATATATAAATGAAAGAAATTTTCACAAGAAGTTTTAACTTACTTCATTATAGATAAATTACTCATACAGATAAATTTATAATATCTCATCTTTGCATTACCAGTGAAATAAGAAGAAAAATAAATACATGAAAATAAAAGATATCTTATGCAATGAATACGTGCTGAGTAAAATACTCTAAGATTAATAGATTTATCATATGCTTTGACTTTGTTTAATGTAAACTTAAGTTTTCGTAGCCACGTTAGGCCTCAATTCTATTACAGTTAAAGCAAAAATTTATTTACGAGTTAATACCATCTTTTAATAATTGTAAATTATGTATTTATAGCGCAAATATTTAATACTGATTTTAATTAAAACAAGCAATAATAAAAATAAACTTAAAGTTTAAAGTATTTTCTTTTTTTATTTTATGTAAGTTTTTTTTTCAACAAAATAAGTTTTCTCAGTGTATTTTAACTAGATTGTGAATAAAAAAAAGTTGTAAATTTATAATAATAATATTTTTCAAATGACGAAATTTTTTTAAGCATTCATAATGAGCAGTTAATGAAAGTAAAGTATTGTTTACAAGTAAGAGTTTACAAATTAAATTATGTAAAATTAAGATAAAATTTAAATAAGCCGCAATGTAAGTGCATAATAAATGTAGGACTAGAAAATATTAACATTTAATGGTAAAATGACAAAAATCCAATCAAATATTACTTTTATCAACTTAAAATGTTTGCAATTAAAACTATGAAATATGTTTTGTGATTGCAGATAATAAAATATGAGGTGAGTGTTATTGACCATAAATATTTTAGAACTATTTGTAAAATAAATAAGTTTAATATATTTGCTTGAAGCTTTTAAAATATGAATTCACATTAGCGAGTGTTTAAATAATTACCAAAATTTGTATACAGTTTATGTATCTCGATTTTCATTTAAACATTTACATGCAAATGTTAACAGCTAGGTTTTTATTACATGATGAACAGCGAGTAATGAAGTATGTTTGATACATTACATAGTCATAATAATCAATATGATGCGATTTTCTCAATATACATCATTTGCATGAATTAATCAATTTTCCAAAATAACATTTAACAAATATCACGATACAATTTGAAATAAAACCTTTTTTTGTCATTTTTTCGTGAATAAAATTACATGGGATATAAAATTGTGAATTTATTTTTAAATAAATTATTTTCGGCATTAACAATGATCGACTTCATGATTATAAACTGTATTTAATTATGCGCAGTTTTTATGAATAAAAAGATTTAAGCGAAAAATTTAAGTAAATATCGTTGTCAGCATAAATTTTACTACAAAATTCACAACCTTCATCTGAGAATAACAATTGTCCACAATTAAAAAATAAAATGATTTTAAAAATGATTTACTATGCTTGTAAATCCTGTTCAACAGATTACAATTTTAAAATTAGATAATGAACCTAATTTTTTTTGTTTAATTTCCTTTTTTGTGTTTGCCGCTTTTTTCAAGATTTTTTTCAAGCTGAAAAAAGACAGGACCAACGTTTAAGCTGCGTTTTTTGAATTCCGGAGTAGAATCGACATCAGTGTCGCTTCTCCATTGAGTACGCTGTTACTTAATAACTGAAAAATAAAATCAAACAAATTTCATTAATAATCAGTTTTTTGCAACTGTGTTTTATTAGTACATTAAACTTCAAATGTATCATCAGTTTTTCGGATGGAAAGTGTTTATTTTTCTGATGTCAGATTAACATTCTTATTACAAAAGAAATAGTTGTTGTATTTTGTTTTTTAATCTTATTATTAGAAAATTTAA